>JBBBDQ010001639.1:1010000-1050000 GCA_037127315.1 Ascarosepion bandense
TGGGAATACTAGGTGCTGTAAGCGTTTAGAACGGATGTGCCTTGTGGTGCAGTGGATATCGTCTCGGAAAGAGAAATCGGTGAGCCGATTTCGAATTCCAGTTGAATAACCTGCATTCACTTAAGCACTGGTACCCTTGGGAAAGGTATTAATCCGTCCCTTCCCTCCAGTTATTGGTTAAATAACTTGGGGACCCTGCCCTTAAAAACAAATCAAAATGAATCTTGATACTCGAAAAAGAAAAAAATTATTGCTAGACACAAAACAATAAATTCTTGAAAGAAAAAGGTATTACCAGCAATAAATAAATAAGATTTAGTTAGCAATAAATGACCCGCCGAGGTATATATGCCATAAAACAACCAATAAATTTATTTTTCCGGCAGTTGCTATTACTTTTAAAAGGATCCTATTTGGTATTAGGTGGATGACGAATGTTGTTTATGCGGGCCAAATATTTTTTGATGTCATAAAATTATGTTATGAAGTATATTTATGTTTTTAACGCAACTATAAATGACTTTAACATTGTTTTTGCTGAAGATTTTTAGTGTGAGTGAATGATAGAAATGTTTGTGAATTAAGTTATGGAAGAATTAATATTAGTTTGGGCATTTCGACTGAAGTGTCGGTTAAACCAAAACACCAGTTTTATCGCCTGATTGATAATATTATGCATGTGTGTACCCACGTATGTACATTTACTGATATATATATATATATATATATATATATATATATATATATATAGACAGATCTGTTTTGCCGTATCACAGCTCATCAGTACGGTTAGACAGCCGATTGCTTTTTACCCAGGTTTGAAACCCGACCGATTTGCGTCAGTCGGCTATTGTACCTCTGAGCTCCGAGCGTTCGGTACAAGGAGGCAGACGTTTTAGCGTGTATATTATCGTTATACACGCCCAATAGCTGAGAGTGTTCTAATTCATTGCTGAATGAACGATGCGTAGATGCCAGAGTAGCTACTGATTATCAAAATCTACCAGTCTTCCAGAGTGCTCAATCAGGGTGTGAGAGCGTATATATATATATATATATATATATATACATATATATATGTATGTATATGTGTGTGTGTGTGTGTGTGTGTGTGTGTGTGTGTGTGTGTGTGTGTGTGTGTGTTAACAAGAATTGCAACAGTCTTTTTTTCAGACCTGAAGATTCTGTTCAAACATGAGAAAGTACGTTGCTGCTTGGTGTTTGTCTCAGTGTCTATTTTTATGTGTACATATGTTCTAGCTTTGAATTAGAGTTGTTGTATCCATAACTCGATAGATAAATAGATAACAAGAGAGAGATAAACAGCGAGAAAGAGTCGGAGAAATATACACATTTAGTAAATATATATGAATATTCGTATATACTTGTGCATATACATATGCATGTACATTTAAAAAATATGTATATTGTTCTAAATCCATGGAATTAAAACCAAATATCACAATGGAACAGGGAACATATATAACTGATGCCTTTTAGAAAAATTAGCCATCTTAAATCATATAAATAACCCTAATCTACTAAGCAAAAAAATGAATTAATGGCCACTTACTGGCACAGAAAAAATACTTACTGAAATTCTCAGATCCTGATTGATACAGATGCCTGTACACATTTATCTCTTTTTTCTCTTTACCTGCAAACATTACTATTAATAATTATGGATTAAATCATTTTTTTTCATTTCATCGCCCTGCATTTCAATAATATTTTATAATTTTATTTTTTTTTATTTCCAGTTAATTTCTTCAGTTTAAATTTTACTCTTGATGAATTAAGAAATAGTCTAACATTATAATTCTAATGAACATCGAGTGAACTTAAATTCTAAGTGAATCTACCTCTCACGTAATCCAGATTCATTTTCCTCATTTCCTATAATAATTTCTTACAACTGATACATAAATCATTCGGGAAAGTCTTCTGAAAAGATCCTGTTTACAAACACAACTCAAAACCTATTCCTTAATTAAATGAAGAAGTAGTTTCTGATGATGTTTTTTTTTCTGAAATTTGAAGAAGGAAATTAGTGAAATGTAATTGAAACTTACCTGAAGCGAACTGAATGTGTAATGCTCCCAATGCCAATGACATTTCAACCTAGATTCACTACGGCATATGACATCATTGAATTTATTTTAATGTGTTCCTTTCGAGTTTATAATTAAATTGGGATAATCAGGAGAGAATGTACACCGTTTCGAGGCCTTCCTCTCAACGGTTTCACTTGCACACTTAAATTAATTTAGAAATATGTCAAATGGTTTATTGAAGGTTTGCTGACAGGCTTCCTCGTTGTGTTTTGTATGAAGGTGGGCATTTTGAACATGTTAAATAATTTGTTAATGATAAATTATTTTGCTTTGATGTGGCAATATTCATCAATTTTCTTTCTAACTTCAATTCTTTTTTGTACAATAAATTTAATAAACAAATATATATTAATTTTGCCGAAACCTGTACATTATTCCAGCAGACAAATTCTGAAGATATCTGTTTTCTTTAAGACTTCCTCTCAAGTCATTTTTCTAACACGAAAGAACCATTTTTTCTTGAAAGGCAGAAAATCAATGTGTAACTTATTATCAGATGGCCGTGTCTCATAGGATTTAGTACGAGTTTTTTTAATCGTTTCACCCCAAGCAAGGCAGTAACGCTTCTTATGGGCAGGGGGCTACATAAGGGTAAAGGATTAGATAGCAAGAATGTAAAGAGAAAGAGGAACAATTTTGAAAGGAGCAAGAAAATAATGAGAATACACGTGTGATGACAGTTGCAAAGGTAGAAAGAAAAGAAAATATATACAGGGTGATGTAGAAAAAACTAGAACCAATAAGTTAAGAGATGGGTATTGACATTGCATTTAAATTCCTGGAAGTTGTAGCCGTCAGGAAAGCAATAATATGGAAGCGTGTTCAACAGGCAGGAAGTGCGAGAAAAGAAGCTGAGGGAGTAGAATTGTCGGCTGCATTTGGTTAATCTGACTGTGATTGGGTGGGACTCGGTTGCCGGTAGGAACCTGTTTGCATGAGTAAACTCATGTGGCAGGGGCACTAGTGACTTAAGTTCATCGGAGCACGAGAAATGAAAGTATTTCTAGAACAGACAGAGGAAAGCAACATCCCATCGGTGAGAATGTGGCTGATGTCGAGCAGTCAAGGCGGTAACTATCAAAATTAGTTATTGTTTAATTTTGGCGATAACAATGAGTGAATTGATGAAAGGTTAATAGATTGAATCCAGGCTTTTTTTAACCAAGGAATGCTAGAGCGTGACTAAAAGGACTAAAAGAGTTTCGAAGAAAGGATTAAAGATGGATGGAATTCAAGTAGATAAAAGATAAAAATTGACATTCTATTTAAAAATTTGGAGTTCAGGTACGAAATTAACGAAAAGGTAGTTTGAAAGACGGTACATGCGAGAAAAGAAACTGTTCAAGTAGAAAATTTTACATTTTATATTTCTTTTTTTTTTTTTTTTAATCATCTCACCCCAAGCAAGGCATTCCACTGCCACTATTGCGCATGGGGCTACATAGAGGAAGGTAAAGAGAAGGAGTGGATAGACATAGGGAATGTCAGGAGAAAGGTGACAGATGAGTAAGGATAGCGAGGATGAAGGTCGGGCAGATGGGAAGAGTGCTTGATAGAATGGGAGCAGGTTAGTGTGTTAGGAGGTGTGTATTGACCTTACATTTAAACTCCTGGAGATTGTAGCCGTCGGGGAAGCAATCGTTTGGAAGAGAATTCCACAGTCGGGAAGTGCGAGGAAAGAAACTGTTGGAGTAGAAGTTACGGCTGCATTTTATCGGTTTCACTGTAAAAGGATGGGATCTAGTTGCTAATCTAGTATCTCATGCAAATTCGTATTTCGGGGGCACCAGTGATCTAAGTTCATCGGAGCAGAAGCCGTGAAAGTTTCAACTGCAATTTGAACCTCAACACTAATCTATTTGTCAGTTTAAATTTATGTGGACGTGGAAGCAGGGAAAAATTGTCAGAGCAGTTATCATTAAAATATTTATTGAAAAGACAAAAAGAAGACACATCAAGACAGTGAGAATGTGATTGAAGTCGTGAAGCCAAGTCAGAATCATTTACATTACAGATTCTTCTTTGGATTTTGTCGAGAATAACAAGAGCGTCTGACCAGATATGGAAACAGTATCCAATTCACAAATAAATGGTAGATTCATAAACGTGAAAACGAGAAAAAATTTCTAGTCCGACACAGTGATCCAAGCTTCCTAGCAGTAGATTCGTCTATAGATTTGATGTAGTCGTTGCACATCTTGTTGGTCGAGAGAGTGAGGCCAAGGAGACGCAGTTGTTGCTTTTCAGGAAACTAGTGTGATTCATTCTGTGACAGCTAAGAAAATTTCTCTTTGGTGGTTAAAGATGAGCACTTTCGTTTTGGAGGCATTAAGATTCCTGAGCCTTTTTCATACCCGAGTCAATCACCGATTGCTGGTCCTTTTGAAGAGCAGTGGCCAGATTTTCTCTGTTTCCATATCTGGTCAGATTTTCTCCTTAATTTGTGTTACCCAACAAACGTATCGTATAAATCAAGACTCTTATTGCGTTGATTAGTCTTAACATTTGCAACAGATATAGTAAGCAATTATTTCTATCAAATCTTAGACTTTTACCCAGAGTCAGATGGCATATATTTTCAGAATCGAGCCTGTCGGATTTGTAAAATTGAAACGTTGTGATTCACCAAAGCAAGTTACGAAGAAGTGTATTACCCATGATTGCATCGTAAACATATGCGTAAAGTTCGATATTCACAGTCATAACAATATTTTTGACGAATAGATATGGGAATTGGTCAGTTGAAAAGAAAGTAATAATCAATCATATATGCTGCTTTTCTTTTCCACTGGTTATTCACCGTTATTCTGGTATATGTTATTGATTTTGAATGAACACTATTTGAAGCAAAATACTTATGCAGAAGAAATATACTACATTTGACATTCAACTGCAGACTTTGCTTCAGAATATTTACACTCAAGTAAGTCCGGAAATTTTACTGCCATTTAATATGAATACGAATGGCCTACCTATGCTATGGGATACTTATGTAGAAAAAAATATTTTTAGAATTTCCAGCATTTTTAAACAGCCTACACATTTCAGACATCATTAGGGGCACACAATATTATTAACCTAATAAGAAGTTAGTCAGTTAAGTGCCATACGGGATACACGCTTTGGTTGATCATGTCTAGAAAGAGACATGACTGACTGGGCAAAAAGTTATCCTGCAATAGGTTACCATTGCTTTTTGCGGTAGACTGCTTGCCAGCCAAGGCTATAGAACCCAATCTGTCTTGCTATTTAACCCATAACTGGAAAAAAAACGGATTAATACCTTTTCCAAGGGTATTTGCGCGTAAGTGAATGCAAGGAATTCAACTGGAATTCGAACTCAACTCCCGAGTCGATATCCACTGCACCACAGCGCACATAGGGGTATAATAAAAAGAGATAACAGCTAGAGTAGACGGCAAAACGAAAAGAAGAAAGAAAATAAGTTAGAATGAGATCACATGTATTCGCTCCACATTCATGAAAAGTTGACCGAGGAAATTAAAATATTGAGGGCAGCTACTAAAACAGGGAAATATAATGAAGGATATTCACCAGCATCAATAATATACCGACATAGGTATCTAAACTTATTTATATATGTGTGTGTCTGTTTATGTGTCCGTTACCTATAGGCAGAACAGATTTTCTTGAACATTTACACATTTGTAGTATAAGCGTCTGCGAGTGTTCCTAGCTAGGTTTTGTGACGATGTACTCCCGATAAAGATCGAAAATCGATAACCGAAAAAGTCGGGTTATAGAAGGAGTGGTCCGATTTTATCAAATTTGATACATTCATAGACAAAAACATAAGAACCGATATTCAGAAGCTTCAAGGTTGCAGTTCTTAAAATAGTGCAGAGAATCGATAATATATATATATATATATATATATATTTTAATTCAGATACTTTAATCCAAGTGAATAAAGCAGGAAGGTAAATTCCAAAAACCCGATCTTAATTAATATTAAAAATTTTATTTTAATATTAAAAATGATACAGGAAGAGAGCTCCATGTAATAAAATATTACAGAGCAAATATAAACTAACAAAGGATTAATTCAGTGATGTTGAATGACCATTTCGATATGAAAATCTCCACGGGGGATAACACATCACCTCAGCAACAGAAAAATCCTTTCAGAAACTGGAGAAAAATCAGTCTAATTTTCCTTTTTAAATAGATTTGCAAAGAAATTAAAAAAGAAAATAAAAAAGAAAAAGAAAAAGAAAAAAGAAAAAGATAAAACAAAATAAAATCAAATAAACAAGAAAAGAAAAAATTGACATCGTCTGCGTTCGCAAAAAAAAGAAAGATAATTGTAACTTAAAAAATAATAGACGGCCGTGTTGAATTGATGTAAGGTTAAGCAACACGGAAAAAAGGTGGGAGATAAGAGAGATAAAGGAAGGAAGGGAGGGAAAAAGAAAAGGAAAGAAAGAAAATTTTTTTATGTATTACAGACGCTGGACATATTCAAAAACCTAACTTCCCAAAAACGTTGAAGTATTAGAAAAAGGCCTATATATATATTAATATATATATATATGAAAGGCAAGATGTTTGTGTGTGTGTCTGTTTATCTGCCTGTATGTCTGTATTTTTTCCAACACTTTTATTTTAGTTTTTGCTTCGGGTGTGGCTCCAAGTAGGTATAATTGTAGTTCTTAGACTCAGCCATGGTACCATTTACTCAGAGGACTTATTTAGCGTTCAAAATTCAGTTTACGACGAAAAAAACTTATTTGATATCGATACCAGGAAATCAAAATTTGACTTACATCCATACATTTTTCTTTCAACTTTAACTGGAAACAACTATTGCTTTTTATTCTTTCGTGCCAACGTCCAAAGAGTCTGAGCTCCAGGACCATGGATTAGTTTTAAAGCTTTCATTACATCCGAGCAACGCCGAGCAACTGCTAGTATATCTATAGACAGATAAAAAATATTTCTAACAACCATTCAGTATGTTTGCAGTTCAGCATACTTTTCTTTGTTTCTCTTGATTCAAGTTTCCTCTTCAATTAGTTGCCTAAAGTCCTTTAGTCATCAACGAGGCAGTTATCAAGCATAATCCATAGCACGTATTCACTAATTACTTTGTTTCCGTTTCCGCATAAATTGTTTTTTTTAATTTTTGTCGCGGAAATTGTAAAGGATTCACAATCATATAAGAGGAATGATATTCAATAGTTGTTTAGAATTTTTCTTCGTTTCGGCAGCTCCTTGTCTCTTGTAAACATGCATAGAAATTGTTAGTTATTCACTGCCATATAAGAGAACTGATATTCTAGCAGACACAGAAAGGAAACTACAAGACCCCCTACAGAAGGTAGCTGAAGAGAGTGATAAGAAAGGAATACAAATGAACTGCAAAAAAAAAAAAAAAACGAATGCATGGTCATCAGTAAAATGGCAGCCCAATATACCAAATACAGGTCAGGGATACTAAAATCAAGCAAGTACAAAAATTTAAATACCTGGGAAGTGTTATGACAGAAGACGGAAATTGGGACACAGAGATCCGAAGGTGTACTGGCATGGCGGAGGAAGCATTCCAGAAGTTGAGTAAAGTATTAAGGAACATGACAATTTCGCTAGAAAAAAAAAGAGAGTACTGGATTGCTATTTGTTGTCAGTTCTTAAATATGGCAGTGAACGCTAGACGATATCCTCAAAGATGAAGAAAAATCCTGAAGCAACTGAAATGTGGTTCAACAGAAGTATGCTGAGAATATCATGGATTGAACATGTGAGCAATGATGAGGTCTTAGATATGATGTAAACGAAAAGGAAATTAATACTGAGCATCAGGAAGCGACAGCTGAAGTTTCTGGGACTTGCAATGAGTAAGGAGGGCTTGGAGAACCTG
Organism: Ascarosepion bandense; assembly: GCA_037127315.1. NCBI lineage: Eukaryota > Metazoa > Mollusca > Cephalopoda > Sepiida > Sepiidae > Ascarosepion > Ascarosepion bandense. Next base: position 1,017,996 of record JBBBDQ010001639.1, read on the forward strand.
ATACTAACAGGCCAGATAGAGGGAAAAAGAGACAGTGAAAAGCAGCGGATAACATATTTGAAGGACCTGATGAGGTGGATGGTGGAAGGAGGGTTGCATGGTGTAACAGGAGAAGGCGTGCTAAGAGTCACCAGAGATAGGGAAACGTGGAAAGCCATGATCGCCTACGTCCTGAAAGGTCAGGGCACATAGAAGAAGAAGAAGAAGAAGAAGAAGAAGAAGAAGAAGAAGAAGTGGAGGAAGAAGAAGAATTATTTTCTGCTAGCAGCCGAAACGCATACACGAGAGAGGGTGTCCACAGTAGCATTTTCTTTATGATCGCCTAAGTCCTGAAGAGACAGGGTACATAGAAGAAGAAGAAGATATTCTAGATCATTTTAGGGTTTGCACTTTGTTTCTTTTGTCTCATGTCTTGGTCAGCGTGAAAATTGTCAAACAATCAAAGCCATATACAAGGTTTTATATTCCGGAGTAGATCAGCACAGTTTCTGTTACATGATATATCTTTTCATCTGCAAGGAAATTGTTAAGCATTTGCTGTCATATAAGAGAATTTATATTCCATAGTGTTTCAGAACACTTCTATGCGTGGCCACAGATTTCCTCTAAATGTGGGAGGAAATAGTCACGGATTGATATCCTAGAGCACTTTAGGACTTTTTCTTTGGTTCTTTGACCTGAAGTCTCGTTTTCGTCAGCGTGAAAATTGTCAAACATTCGGGCGTAAATGAAGAATGATATTCCATAGCGTTTCAGAACACTTTACTTTTTTACGTTGTCATAGTCTTCTCAACTGCAAGGAAACTGTAAATTATTCACTGTCATATATTGATATTCCATAGGCGTTCAGCTCAATTTTCTTTGTGTCTATGGCTTCAGGCCTCCTACAAGTATGCGAGAAAATTGACAATTATTCCTTGTCATATTGGTCAAGTGATAGTTCGGAGTTGTTAAGGAATTTTAATCGTTACTTTTGCTTCTGTTCACACACACACACACATACACACACACACACACACACACACACACACACACACATATATATATATATATATATATATCTGTGTGACTTATATATATATATATATATATATATATATATAGTAAGTAGCTAACCTAGAGAGCCAACGAACGTAGCAAGGTTTCACCAAATTGGATCTTCAGGGAAAGTTGGCCAACTTTCCCTGAAGATCCAATTTGGTTACCTTGGTAAGTTCGTTGGCTCTCTAGGTTAGATATTACGGTGTTTGCTCTACTTGTGTATTGAGCGCTTTTTGTGTTCGGTTACTTTTCTCGTTTTTATTTTTTTTTTCGGCTATCGCTTTGACTGATGTTCAAGTGCATAGCTTGTTTCTTTTTTGTTAACATTTTTTCCCTCAGCGTTTGGAATAAAATAAAATAAATCTAAAAATCCTAGTGAACTACCGGCCATAATTATTAGGCCACCCCAGTGTTTAAAAAAATGATATATTTCATACTATTTTTAGTATTTATTGCCAAGTGAATAATTGTAATCGAAAATAGAATGGGTCTTTTGTTATTGTTACTTTGCAAAATTCCACAAGGCAAATAGCGACAATTTACCCATCTCATCCTTTAGATTTGCTATATATATATATATATATATATATATATATATATATATATATATATATATATACTACCGGCCATAATTATTAGATCACGTCAGTGTTTTAAAAAAATGATGTATTTCATACTATCTTTTAGTATTTATTGCCAAAAAAAAAATGTAAATGAAAATAGAATGGTTCTTTTGTTAATACTACGTAATAACATGTGCATTAAATGAATTTATAAATATTTAATAATTACCTATATTGAAGTTTCATCAATGAAAGAATGAAGAAATTTTACGGTGTTTCGTACGGGTTTTTTTTTTTTTACTTCCTTGCCTTGTAAAATTTTACAAAGTAATAATAACAAAATAATCATTCTAATTTTATTTGGCAATAAATACTCATAAATAGTATGAAATGCATAATTTCTTTTAAAAAACTAGGGTGGCCTAATAGTTATGGCCGAGAGTGTATATATAAAAGTGAATAATGAAGTCAACGCTCAGAAGCGACAGACTGTTTCATGCTAGGTGCAATCATCAGGCCATATGTGCTGGGTATTTTCGTCTATTTATATAAACGTGTCAGTAGTGTATTGTATTATTTTTGCTGGAATTGTGTGTTTATTTATTTGGATAATATATTTTACTTATTTTTTATTTTTAGATTTATATTTTTTCTTTTCGGTTTTCAACGTTTAATTGTTTATTTAAATTTGTTATTTATTTTATTTAATTTTTTTATTTTATTTATTCTACTGGTTGTCATGGCGGCAGTGGTTTGTTAATTTGTTTATTATTTGCCTGGATTACATCGTTTGTTCGTTATTATTTACTTAATCATTTAAGTTTTCGATTTTTAAGTAACGTAGTAAAAAATTGTTTTTATGTCTGCATTTAGAGATGAGTTCAGACCGTTTACTTAGTAGGTTGTTGTGGTCTGGAATGGTGATAATAGCTATTTTTGTTCAAAGTCTGCAGGTTATGGATTGGTTGTTGTAGGTTGGTGTTCTTTTCCCTCTTTTCCATAATATTTTTGGCGTGATTTGAGTTTGGTTTTTAATTTCCCAGATATGCTTGCTGTTATTACACTTTGAAAGCTTGGGCTAAACCGAGGTACTTTCGAAAGGTACCTCACGCTGGGATCGCATCTTCCAGCCTGATAACACATAATATTAAGACATAAATAAATAAATAACCAAATAAACAAATGAATACAGTATATTTTCGCTTTAAATATATCAGTCGGTTAAATGCTATTTGTGATAAACGCTTGGGTGGTCATGTTTCTTACGTTCCATGACAACTAGGCAAAATAATTTTTCTGCAATATGTTAAAATTACTTTCTGCTAAAATTTGGCTTCTAACCAATGCCTTAGAACAAAAACTGTCTTTCTATTTAACCCATAGTGAGAAGAGATATATTAATAACTTTCCAAAAGGTGTGTTGAGCGTAAGTAAATACAACGAAAAGAACTGAAATTCGAACTGGCCTCTTCAATTTCTCAATTCGAGACGATATTCACTGCACCACAACATACGTCTATAGCGCACAATCATATCATAAATGTTGACATGAACACTAAAAATTCTATTGTCCTCATCTTTGTGGCCATTTCTCAATCAGTTAAGTGCCATACGTGATACACGCTTAAGCGATCATGTTTCAAAAGAGACATGACTGACTGGGCAGATTATCCCGCAGTAGGTTGCCATTGCTTTCTGCGGTAGACTGGTTGCCGACCAAGGCTACAGAACCCAATCTGCCCTGTTATTTAACCCATAACTGGAAGGAATAGACGGATTAATACCTTTCCCAAGGGCATTTGCGCGTAAGTGAATGCAATGAATTCAGCTGGAATTCGAACTCTGCTCCCGGATTTCTCATTTCGAGCCTATATCCAATGCAACACAACGCACATCCATTTGTACGACGTTTAATAATAGATCATTGTATTTGTCTATATTCCTGAGATGAGGTAGTATTTACAGTATTTACATTATTCGGACTATTGTCCTCATCTTGGTTGACATTTGTACAACGTTTCGTAATAGAGCTTTTTATTTGTCAATATTTCTGAGATGAAGTACTATTTACAGTATTTGCATTATTTGGACTATTGTTCTCATCTTTTTTTCCATTTGTACGACGTTTAATAAAAGATCATTCTATTTGTCTATATTTCTGAGATGAGGTAATATTTACATTATTCAGACTATTGTCCTCATCTTGGCTGCCATTTGTGAAACCTTTCGGCATGTAGATGAGGATCATAGTTCGAATAATGTAAATAGTGTATATATTTAACAGTATGATAATCCTTGAGAGGATCCTAAGGGAAAAATGATCAACATTTCTAATTCTTTTCATTTACTCTTCGACAAGTATGCAGGAATTCTTAGCACTGTTTTTAGCTTGTTCTTCCCGTTTGATTCAAAGCAAAATAATTATAATACTAGAAAATCGGGCATTTATTATCACTTGACGTTTCATTGAATCATTAAATATCCGTTTACCATCACCGAAAAATTAATTGATTATTCCCGTTTTTGCCTCTAAAGGTTTCACTTTTCCTAATGTAAAAATTGAAATTTTGTTTTTAAAATGGTCTTTATTACTGATAAGCATGATATAAGAACCGGAGACTTTGACAAACAAGATATTATTGAGATTATTTTATTTCAAAAATAGTTATAATCATTGTTGTTGTTAGGGATCGCCCCTTTTTTACAAAATGAGCTCGTCCAAGGTGTATTTATAATCTTGCCTACAAAGAACGAGTGTCTGTAGTGTGTTTGTAGTGTGTTAGTGAGTTGTTGTTGTTAGAATTTCAGTGCTTGCCAGAGCAGTTGAACCGCCGCTCGTTGGTCAGCAAGAATATAGACTTTAATTCTTAATTCTCTGTATATATTTGACTCCTACTAACAAGTATTCCTGAATCTACTAACCGTGTACAAGTTGTATATCTTTTGTTCAATATACTTACAATTTTCTTCTCATATTAATTTTGTGTTATTATTATATTGTGTGGTTTTTTAACAAGAATCCACAACAGTTGTTAAACTCAAAAACACAAATAGCTATTCAAATGCATGAAGTAAATTACATTACACCCATATGACGCTATCCTCCCCCGGTATGTTGTATCCGTTAACTGGCCGTAAGTTAGTGGCTAATGAATCTGCCGCTGTTCGCTTCCGATTTCCGCCCCTAGGTGATCGAAGATGTCAAATGATCAGTCGAAATCATTAACTGACTCCGCCACGCGGTAATTTCTGATCTCCGAGATACTAAGGACCTGAGGAAAAGGTGGTGGGTGTCTTCCAGCTGCTTTCCTCAACAACTGTGGGTGCATAATGCAGAAACGAAGGAAACAGTCAAGAATAAAAAATAACAAGACAATAGCGAAGGCCAGTTTTTGTGGACTAATGATTATATTGTAATCCTTTGTACAGCAAAAGAGAGAGATTTTGTATTTATTTCTGAGATGAGTAATTGACAATAATTTGGGAATTATTTAGATCTTTTGTTCTCATTTTGGTTAATATAGGTGTTATAATAGTTTAAACCAAGTACTCTCTGGTCATCATCAGATGTCCATAGATGTGATGTGGGTTATCTTGTTGATTAATTTGCAAAATATCCTGTGAAATCAATTATTGCTCTTTTATGTTGGAATTTGGTTCGCCACTACAATTAACCAAGATGAGTTTGAAATAATTCCAAGATTAATGAAAATTACTCATCTGAGAAATAAGTACAAATTATGACAAGTGTCACGAACCCAGTAACATAATCCAGTTGTCAAAATCTATCTTACACTGAATATAAAAGGCTCCACAAAAACACCACTAAAGCCATTTAGCATAGTGGATATAGTAGTTGGTTATACATGTGTTAGTATCATCTAATGGTCATGAGTTCGATCCTTAGACTTGGTAGTGGCGAACGAAATTTACTCATGAAAAAACAATAATTAACCACAGGACATTTCTAAATAATCCAAGAGTTAATCCACATCAGCCAATTTATGATCAGAGGGTACTTGGTCGAGATTTTGTGTCTGTTATAACACCTATATTCACCAAGATGAGAACAAAAGTTTGAAATAATTCCAAGATTTAAAAGAGAGAGAGAGAGAGAGAGAGAGAGAGAGAGAGTGAGAGAGTGAGAGAGAGAGAGTAAAAAAAGGAATTAAAAGAAAATACAATCGAGACGTTTTCAGAGACCACAAACAACTCGCTGCTACTATGCCTATTTATCGTTCGAGGGAATACAGTCTTTATGCTCTCAATCCCTTGAGTTCTGCATAGAGGTGGTGTACATGTTGCTAGCGTAGTGGAAGAAACAGAGAGAGAGAGAGAGGGAGAGAGAGGGAGGGAGAGAGAGGGAGAGAGAGGGATGGAGAGAGAGATGGAGAGAGAGAGAGGGAGAGAGAGAGGGAGAGAGAGAGGGAGAGAGAATCCTTCTGCATCTTCATTCCACGCGTTCCTATGTTCGACTCTGTGACGTTCTGACTTGATTTTCAAATCCGTTGTCTTTTTGTTGAAAACCGTTTCAATATGGCGTGGAGTGGTAAGTGATCGAAATGTTTCTCCATAAAAATCTAACGTCAGCTTCGTCCATCTGGCTTGAATCACCCGCCTACGTTTTTTGCCATTCTTGGAGTTTGGAGATACGATTCTGTTGATATTATACATTCACCTGTCAGCGTTAGGTGGGCGGTCTTTTTCCAAATTAGACCAATAATCTCGATCTCAGACTCTCCTTATCACTTTTGTGAGAGAGTAAGAGATATGAACAGACAAACAAGGAAGAAAGAAACAAAATTCTCTCCCTTTCGCTTTGACATCTGCTCATTGTTCAATCGTTATCAGATCAGTTGATGTCATTTTCATGGATTCTTTGTGTTTCGCCTTTCTGACTAACCCAGCGCTTATTTCTTTATTCCTGTCTCTCTTGTCTCTTCCTAAGAAAAATACAAAAAATAAAGATATTCGCCAAATATTTATTCCGGTCTCCGTCGATATTTGCTTTAACGTGTGTACATAAAAAACATTTACAACGTTACACCCAGATAGATAGATAGATAGATAGATAGATAGATAGATAGATAGATAGATAGATAGATAGATAGATAGATATAAACGGACTGAGATAGATAGATAGATAGATAGATAGATAGATAGATAGATAGATAGATAGGAACAGACCGAGATTGAGATAGATAGATAGATAGATAGATAGATAGATAGATAGATAGATAGATAGATAGATAGATGGGAACAGACTGATATAGATAAACAAATAGCAAGCGAGATATAGATATACAGATAGATAAGAGAGAAAGCTATATATATATATATATAGATAGATAGATAGATAGATAGATAGATAGATAGATAGATATGAACAGACTAAGATAGATAGATAGATAGATAGATAGATAGATAGATAGATAGATAGATAGAAGATAGACTAGATAGATAGATAGATAGATAGATAGATAGATAGATAGATAGATAAGAACAGACTGAGATAGATAGATAGATAAGAACAGACTGAGATAGATAGATAGATAGATAGATAGATAGATAGATAGATAGATAGATGGGAACAGACTGATATAGATAAACAAATAGCAAGCGAGATATAGATATACAGATAGATAAGAGAGAAATATATATATATATATATATATATATAGATAGATAGATAGATAGATAGATAGATAGATAGATAGATATGAACAGACTAAGATAGATAGATAGATAGATAGATAGATAGATAGATAGATAGATAGATAGATAGATAAGAACAGACTGAGATAGATAGATAGATAGATAGATAGATAGATAGATAGATAGATAGATAGATAAGACAGACTAGATAGATAGATAGATAGATAGATAGATAGATAGATAGATAGATAGGAACTGACTGAGATAGATAGATAGCTAGCTAGCTAGATAGATAGATAGATAGATAGATAGATAGATAGATAGATAGATAAGAACAGACTGAGATAGATAGATAGATAGATAGGAACAGACAGAGATAGATAGATAGATAGATAGATAGATAGATGGGAACAGACTGATATAGATAAACAAATAGCAAGCGAGATATAGATATACAGAGATATAAGAGAGAAAGCTATATATATATATATATATATATATAGAGAGAGAGAGAGAGAGATACAGACAGACAGACAGACAGACAGACAGAGAAAGGAATTAAAAACAAAGATAAGGTAAAGATCAATAAAAATATTTTTGTAACATTTTTTCTCATCTTGTGTCTCTAGGTGAAAATTTGCAATTTGACGTCTTTTTCTTTATTCTTCCCGCCTAGCATACGTCAAAAGCGGCGGCGTAAATTATTTTCCCTCGTTATCAGGGTGTGGATCAGGGTGTGGATCAGGGTGTGGCGTGAGATAACGATTTACATGTTTACAATCGAACAATGAGTCAGACACCATGTAGAGTTTATTTCCGCAACACTTGCAAACGATTTTTTGGCATCGTTTCGTATAAATTCATCTGCAAGAGAAACATTTACTTACAATATTTACCAAGCTTAGCTTAGTCTGACACAAGTCTATAAGTGTCAGATAACTACTACTTATGAAACGCTTTAAATTCATAATATTCTGTGGAACGAACATTTTAAGTATTACCGCATATTAAGGGCATCACAATAAGCACAATTTACATGGCCACAAATGCTGAGTAGAATAAAACAAGTACAGTATTTATTCGCCTTCCCACTTAAAACAAAATGAGGTACAAGGCCTTTTTAATGTGGGTAATCGGGGCCATATAGCCCGGTCAATTATTTCGGTCTAATTTTCCCCAGACAAGACTGTCCCAGCGGAGCATCGACTGGGTGATTACTCTCCACCGAAGGCAGTTAACTGCTCGTACGAGGATCATTCAATAAATAAGGTGAATTTCTCGGTATAAGGATTTCTACGAGGATCATTCAATAAATAAGGTGAATTTCTCGGTATAAGGATTTCTACGAGGATCATTCAATAAATAAGATGAATTTTTCGGTATAAGGATTTCTACGAGGATCATTCAATAAATAAGGTGAATTTTTCGGTATAAGGATTCTACCAGGGTCATTCAATAAATAAATTGAATTTTTCAGTATAAGGACTTCTATGAGGGTCATTCAATAAATAAGGTTAATATTTCGGTATAAGGACTTCTACGAGGGTCATTCAATAAATAAGGTGAATTTTTCAGTATAAGGACTTCTATGAGGGTCATTCAATAAATAAGGTTAATATTTCGGTATAAGGATTTCTACGAGGATCATTCAATAAATAAGGTGAATTTTTCGGTATAAGGACATGTACGAGGGTCATTCAATGAATAAGGTGAAACTTTCGGTATGAGAATTTCTACAAGGGTCATTCAATAAATAAGGTGAATTTCTCGGTATAAGGATTCTACCAGGGTCATTCAGTAAATAAAGTGAATTTTTCAGCATAAGGACTTCTATGAGGGTCATTCAATAAATAAGGTTAATATTTCGGTATAAGGATTTCAACGAGGATCATTCAATAAATAAGGAGAATTTTTCGGTATAAGGACATGTACGAGGGTCATTCAATGAATAAGGTGAAACTTTCGGTATGAGAACTTTTACAAGGGTCATTCAATAAATAAGGTGAATTTTTCGGTATAAGGACTTCTACGAGGGCCATTCAATAAATAAGGTGAATTTTTCGGGATAAGGACTTCTACGAGGGTTAATCAATAAATAATGTGAATTTTTCGGTATAAGGAATTCTAATACAGATAGAAGCTTACTTTTTTTCAACGTAGTCTCCCAGCAGTGTCACACTCTTTTCCCATCTGCTCACAAGCTTCCGTATTCCCTCAGCGTAAAAATATGTGGACTGATGTCTCAGCCAATCGCTCACAGTACTTTTGGCTTCATCGTCACTTTCAAACTTCGCTCCACTCGCGAACGCTTTCAAGGGAACAAACAGGTGAATATTTGAAAAGGCAATGTCTGGGCTGTAAGAGGGATGAAGGAGCTGTTCCCAGCTCAGCTCGTTGATGGTCTGCACCGTCTGGGCTCCTGTGTGAGCTAACCTTCGAGTAGGCAATGTCATCATGGACAATTTTGTGTGCTGACCCAACAGATAGGCACAAAGTCCTTGTGATGTCATCCACTGCCACCCTTCTGTCAGACTGATTGAGGTCATTGACTGATTCGATCATCTCAAGAAAGTCCTATCCTCATCCTCAACACTGCTCCGTCCATCTTTAAACAATTTAGCCCACTTTTTGACTGAAACATGTGGCACCATACACAGTTGACATTCTCCTATGAATTTCAACTGGTTTGCACCCTTCAGATAGAAGTTTACTTTTTTTTTCAACGTAGTCTCCCAGCAGTGTCACACTCTTTTCCCATCTGCTCACAAGCTTCCGTATTCCCTCAGCGTAAAAATATTTGGACTGATGTCTCAGCCAATCGTTCACAGCACTTTTGACTTCATCGTCATTTTCAAACTTCGTGCCACTCGTGAACGCTTTCAAGGGACCAAACAGGTGAAAGTCTAAAGGGGCAAGGTCTGAACTGTAAGAGGGATGAGGGAGCAGTTCCCAGCCCAGCTCGTTCATGGTCTGCATTTTTTGTGCTGCTGTGTGAGCTGACCTTCGCATAGGCAAGGTCATCATGGACAATTTTGTGTGCTGTCCCAACAGATAGGCTCAAAGTCCTTGTGAGGTCATCCACTGTCACCCTTCTGTCAGACTGATTGAGGTCATTGACTGATTCGATCACCTCAGGAGACATGACTACTGTAGGTCTCCCAGGCCTGCCTTCATCCTCAACACTGCTTCGTAATTCTTTAGACATTTTAGCCTACTTATAGACATTTTTGGCTGAAACATGTTGCACTATAAAGTTTTGACATTCTCCTATGAATTCCAACTGGTTTTCACCTTTCAGCATCTAAAAACTTCTAACTGATCTCTGTTCAATACTGGTGCATGCTTCTTGTTCGCCATCTTTGTTAATCTCTAAAACACTCAATGATTTTTTCAATCTGCAAAAAATAATGAAATCCCTTTGAAAAAAAAGTAAAAGAAACAAATTTTAAAAAAGGATGATTCTATATGTACTAGAAGTCCTTATACCGTAAAATTCACCTTATTTATTGAATGACCCTAGTAGAAGTCTTTATACCAAAAAATTAACTTTATTTTTTGAATGACCCTGATAGAAGTCCTTATACCGAAACATTCACCTTATTTATTGAATGACTTTTGTAGATCCTCTACGAAATAATGTGCTATTAGGCATAAATAGTTAACCATTGCTCATAAGCAAGACTTTAAGTAATATCAGCTTGTAATTTTTTAAGGATATTTTGTTCGTCATTTGCGCTACTTATTTTTTAATTATTGTCCTCATCTTTGTCGTAGATTTCCCAACGTTTCAAACGTGTTGCCCTCCAGCCTTCCTCAGATATATATCGAACTGCGTAACCTACAGGGATTTAAATTCTGGCATCAGCAGTAATCATTATTTACACTATTTATGTTCAGAATGTTATCCTGAAATTTGTTGTTGATGTTATAGAAATCTTTCGGCCGTTGTGCACTTTGGCCTTCCTCAGGTCAGTTAAACATCCCACCTCTTACAAACTAATCTTGGACAAATAAAATGGCCTCTGCTTTGCAGGTCTACCGCTGATGTTCTAACGGCCATCACTGAATATTTATAAAAGGCACTTGATAATAATGGCGAAGCTCAAATTGTTGACCCAGATATCTCGAAAGCGTTTGACAGGGTTGACATGCTGGTTTTTTGGAACAAATGTTTGATTTAATCCACTCGTTATTATAGAAATTCAGTGAGATGAAAGTCGTTTTAAACGGGTAAGCATCCAGATAATTCATACGCACGCGAGTATCACACAAGACCCTATCCTAAATTCTACGCTCTTTCTGGTGTTCATTAATCATTTTCTTGATATTGCCAAATAGGCATCTATCCAGATTATACCACTATTATGTCTAAATAGAAATTCTGCCATGGCTGATATGGTAAACCTGGCTGCTGCTCTTGAAATGAACCCCTAATCAGGGGTTAACATAAAATGGCTTATAAATTTTAATCCCTCCAAAACAAAACAGCTCTCCTTTAACCACCACAGAGAAACTTCCCTGCCCAACAATCAAAATGGATGATGCTAGCATCCTTGGTCTCACTCTCTCAACCCACATTGCAATCCCAAGTGGCATGCCGTCTATGAGGCAGGTCAATTGACAAGTTAGAAATTAGAGCTGCGGAGTCCTACTCTTCCACCCCTGAAAATAATACGTTCCCGAAATCTGTGAATGGGATATGAGCTAATTTAAATGGGAGAAAATGCACTTCTGATTTATTATGTAAAATTGAAATTAAAATTGAAGCTGTTTTCTAGTCCAACCGTTCCTATCAAATCATGAACTGAAGGTTCTTTTAAAGGGGAAAGCTTCCAGTCCCTTTCACTCGAACGCGGATGTCCCCCAAGGCTTTATTCTAGGTTCTACGATGTTTCTAATCTTCAATGACATTCCTAATGTCATAAGTTTCCAAGAAGGTATCTATGCAGATAACATCATCATATACGCTCGTCTGAATAGGAAATCCGCCAAGGCTGACAAAGTAAGCCTGGCTACTGTTATTGGAAAAGATCCCCAATAAATGGTTAACTGGGGTATAAAATGGCTTGTAAATTAATTCCTCCAAAACGAAACTGCTCTCCTTTTAACCACCATAAATAAACTTCCCCGCCAGCCATCATCATGGTTCATTTAAGTCTCCGTGAGAGCAAAACACTACGCCATTTTAGCTGCATTGTTCAACCGACCTGAACTGGGTTGATTACATAGAATCTATGGATGCATCTACTGCACGAAATGTTGTGTCACTCTGTCGAGCCAGAAACAGTTCACCTTGCATATTTATAAATCTACTATTCGCCCAGGCTTACGGCTATATCACGTTGAATACACCGGTTCTCGCTCGATCACCGAAGTTAAGCAACGTTGAGCCTGGTCAGTACTTAGATGGCTGACCGCTTCGGAATACCAGGTGCTGTAAGCGTTTAGTGACGGATGAGCGTGCTTACGGCCATATCACGTTAATACACCGGTTCTCGCTCGATCACCGAAGTTAAGCAACGTTGAGCCTGGTCAGTACTTAGATGGCTGACCGCTTCGGAATACCAGGTGCTGTAAGCGTTTAGTGACGGATGAGCGTGCTTACGGCCATATCACGTTGAATACACCGGTTCTCGCTCGATCACCGAAGTTAAGCAACGTTGAGCCTGGTCAGTACTTAGATGGCTGACCGCTTCGGAATACCAGGTGCTGTAAGCGTTTAGTGACGGATGAGCGTGCTTACGGCCATATCACGTTGAATACACCGGTTCTCGCTCGATCACCGAAGTTAAGCAACGTTGAGCCTGGTCAGTACTTAGATGGCTGACCGCTTCGGAATACCAGGTGCTGTAAGCGTTTAGTGACGGATGAGCGTGCTTACGGCCATATCACGTTGAATACACCGGTTCTCGCTCGATCACCGAAGTTAAGCAACGTTGAACCGGGTCAGTACTTAAAGGGGTGACCGCTTCGGAATAACTAGGCGCTGTAAATGCATAGTGACGGATGTGCGTTGTGGTGCGGTGGATATCGGCTTAGAAAGAGAAATCGGCGAGCCGATTTCGAATTCCAGTTGAATATCCTGTATTCATTTAAACACTGGTACCCTTAGGAAAGGTATTAATCCGTCCCTTTTCTCCAGTTATCGGTTAAATAACAAGGGTAGGACTTGGGAAGCCTGCCCTTAAAAACAAATCCCAATGAATCTTGATACTCAAAAAGAAAAATGTATTACTAGAAACAAAACTTATATAAAAACGACAATAAATTGTTGAAAGAAAAAGGTATTGCCAGCAATAAATAAATAAAATTTAGTTGGCAATAAATGACTCACCGAGGTGTTGATATGCCATAAAACAAAATCAATCAACAAACAACTATACGTCTAACCATCTGCAATGTAATCGGTCCTGGCTTGGCATCTAGGCTTCAGTCACTTTCTCACCGTCGTGACGTAGTTTTCCACTATCTATTTCGTATTATGTGGCCCGAGAAATATCAAAACTTTATTTCTTTTTAATTGTTGTGACGTGGTTCAATCACGTGACTGGGTTTACTTATATATTAAAAGAGTGAGTCGGTTGAACGGAGGGAGTACGTCAGTGTGAGCTGAGGGCTACTGTTAACCTCCGTGTTGCTTGTTAACTCAACCACCCATATTGCTGTGATCTACTACGGACTATTATATTGTGTATTGTTTACTACCTCGACGATAAAACACTTCAACTGCGTTTCAGCGTTTTCCTTGTTTCCATTTTGGCTAAAACTTGCTCACGTATTTAGTACAGGATATTCTCAGCATCCTTCTGTAAAACTATTTTTCTTTTGCTTTAAGTCACTTCTTCTTTAATTTCAATTTTTTTATTACCATCTTCGAAAGTAATAAATACTACTACTACTACTACTACTACTAATAATAATAATAATAATAATAATAATAATAAAACTTGTCTATTAATTGATATGGCTTGTCCAGCGGATTGTAATATAGCAATCAAGGAATTTGAAAAACTGTCAAAATATAAAGACCTGGAAATTGAAATAGAAAAAATGTGGAAATTGAAAACAAGAGTTGTGCCAGTGATAGTAGGTGCACTTGGAATGATAAAAAATGGAACCAAAACAACACATTGAAAGAATCCCTGGAAACCCCAGCTTAAGAGACATACAAAAAATTGTCTTATTAAGTACAGCCCACACACTAAGGAAAACTTTATCTATGTAATGCTGGGGATGATAGGGAATATAGAAAAACATGAAATGGAGCCATAACAACACGCCACTACCTGCCTTAGGTCTCCCCGCAGACTTGGTTGGTAGTGAGACCAAAGCAGAAATCGAAATATGATGAAAAATGACATAATAATAATAACAATAAAAATAATAATAAAAAAGTAATAAATAATAATAATAATAATAATAATAATTGAAACCAGAAGAAGCTTATAAATACCTAGGTGTAAATGAGAGCGAAAACATTCACCATAAAAAAATGAAAGAAATAGTGCGTAAAGAGTACTATAGAAGGCTACGAATGATATTAAAAACTGAATTAAATTCACAGAATAGAGTTATGGCCATTAATAGCCTTGCAATCCCAGTTGTCCAATATAGCTTCAACATCTTAAACTGGACTCTAAACGACATCAGGCGAATGGATGCTAAAACAAGAAAGCTTCTTTCTAAGCATAGGATGCATCACCCAAAGGCTGATGTAGACCGTCTATACATACCCCGTAAAGAAGGTGGAAGGGGTCTTATTCAGCTGGAATTGTCATACAAGACAACAACTATTGGCTTACTAACATACATAGAAACAACAAAGGATTGGATGATACAATTAGTAAGGCAACATGAAGAAAGAAAGAAAAAATATTCAATAATAAAAGAAGGCAGTAAATACAAACAAGAATTACAGTTAGTAGATTCTGTAGAAAAGCAAAACAGTAGCCAAGAACCAACTATTGCGGCAAAAAATATGAAAATGAAAGCCAAAGATAAAGCTCTTGAAAAGATGAAACAGCGCTGGCAAGACAAACCTCTGCATGGCCAATATCCAGTACGTGCCAATAAATCCAATGTTGACAAAGTTAATACTCATCGATGGTTACGTGCATCTGGATTAAAGTCTGAAACTGAAGGATTTATACTTGCAGCACAAGACCAAAGTCTTTTCACTAGAAACTTTCAGGCAAATATTATGCATAATAATATGGATCCAAAATTCAGGTTTTGTGATAAACACCAAGAAACAATAGACCACCTAATCTCAGGCTGTTCTGTGCTTGCCCCAAACGAATATAAAAATCGCCACGATAGAGTTGGGCAATATTTACATTGGGCAATGTGCAAACATTATGGAAAAGCTGTAAACAAACACTGGTATGAACATCATCCAGCACCGGTTACAGAAATAGAAGATGTAACCATTCTATGGGATTACACCATCTACACAGACAGAAAAATTGAAGCAAACAGGCCAGACATTATTGTTAAAAACCAGAAGGAGAAAACTTGTCTATTAATTGATATGGCTTGTCCAGCGGATTGTAACATAGCAATTAAGGAATTTGAAAAACTGTCAAAATATAAAGACCTGGAAATTGAAATAGAAAAAATGTGGAAATTGAAAACAAGAGTTGTGCCAGTGATAGTAGGTGCACTTGGAATGATAAAAAATGGAACAAAACAACACATTGAAAGAATCCCTGGAAACCCCAGCTTAAGAGATATACAAAAAATTGTATTATTAAGTACAGCCCACACACTAAGGAAAACGTTATCTATGTAATGCTGGGGATGATAGGGAGGATAGAAAAACATGAAATGGAGTCATAACAACACGCCACTACCTGCCTTAGGTCTCCCCGCAGACTTGGTTGGTAGTGAGACCAAAGCAGAAATCGAAATATGATGAAAAATGACATGATAATAATAACAATAATAAAAGAGTCGAAAGAAAATTCAACATTAGAAATGAAAATGAAGTCTTATCAACTAAAGGAAAAATAAAGCAAAAAATATAACTGAAGGCTTAAAGAATAAGATGCTATGAGAAAAGAGCAAGATTTTACAGACAAAACAAGATTTTTCAAACCGATACAAAGAGATTTTACAGGGAAATAGGTAAAAAAAGAATTGAAGTGACAGTTCTTCACCAGCATGGAAGAAGTCACACAGTTCTGGGAAAAGATATGGGCTTGCCCTAAAGAACATAGCAAGGAAGTACATTGGATTGCACAAGAGATAGAACGAATGAAAAATAAACCAGAACAGACATGGGCTGGAATTACAGAAGAGGATGTTAAATTTGCACTAAAATAAGCACACAACTGGAAATTCCCAGGTATAGATAAAATTCCTAACTTTTGGCTATATTATTTAAATACAGCACATAAAAAACTAGCCAAAGAACTTCAAGAAATGGTTAACGATCCCACTAAAATTCCTGCATGGATGACCAAAGGAATTACATTTCTTCTACCCAAGAATGGTGACACAAACAACCCGAAAAACTACAGACCAATTACATGTCTTCCGACAACATATAAACTATTAACATCTATTTTAACAAAACAGACATATTTATTCTTAGAAAGAAATGACATGATACCGCTTGAACAAAAACGGTGCAAACGTGGCTGTTATGGTTGTAAAGACCAATTGCTAATTAACAAAATGATCCTGGAAAACTGCTACAGTACAAAGAAAAATCTTAGTACTGCCTGGATAGATTATCGAAAGGCATTCGATAGTGCGCCACATCCCTGGATTTTAAAGACTTTAAATATATACAAGATATCGCCCGTCATCATCAATTTCATCAAACAGTGCATGTCTATATGGAAAACAACCCTTTACCTCAATCATATAAATGGAACCTATAAATCTGATGAAATAAACATCAAAAGAGGTATATTTCAAGGTGATTCTTTATCTCTCTTACTATTCTGCATATCATTAATAGCACTAACCAGTCAACTTAATAAGACAGAATGTGGTTATAAAATAGGCCAAAAGAAAATAAGCCATCTATGGATGACTTAAAGTTATGTGCTAAGAATGATAATGAGCTGGAAGGTCTTCTGCAAACTGTAAAATGCTTCAGCGAAGACATTGGAATGAAATTCAATTTGAATAAATGTGCTAAAGCTTCAGTTTTACGTGGATCAATACAAGAAACATCCTCAATTAGCTTAGACCCTGCTGTAACAATAAAAGAATTGAAACCAGAAGAAGCTTATAAATACCTAGGTGTAAATGAGAGTGAAAACATTCACCATAAAGAAGTGAAAGAAATAGTGCGTAAAGAGTACTATAGAAGGCTACGAATGATATTAAAAACTGAATTGAATTCTCAGAACAGAATTATGGCCATTAACAGCCTTGCAATCCCAGTTGTCCAATATAGCTTCAACATCTTAAACTGGACTCTAAACGACATCAGGCGAATAGATTCTAAAACAAGAAAGCTTCCTTCTAAGCATAAGATGCATCATCCAAAGGCTGATATTGACCGTCTATACATACCCCGTAAAGAAGGTGGAAGAGGACTTATTCAGCTGGAATTGTCATACAAGGCAACAACTATTGGCTTACTAACATACATAGAAACAACAAAGGATTGGATGATACAATTAGTAAGGCAACATGAAGAAAGAAAGAAAAAATATTCAATAATAAAAGAAGGCATTAAATACAAACAAGATTTACAGTTAGTAGATTCTGTAGAAAAGCAAAACAGAAGCCAAGAACCAACTATTGCAGCAAAAAATATGAAAATGAAAGCCAAAGATAAAGCTCTTGAACAGATGAAACAGCGCTGGCAAGACAAACCTCTGCATGGCCAATATCCAGAACGTGCCAATAAATCCAATGTTGACAAAGTTAATACTCATCGATGGTTACGTGCATCTGGATTAAAGTCTGAAACTGAAGGCTTTATTCTTGCAGCACAAGACCAAAGTCTTTTCACTAGAAACTTTCAGGCAAATATTATGCATAATAATATGGATCCAAAATTCAGGTTTTGTGATAAGCACCAAGAAACAATAGACCACCTAATCTCAGGCTGTTCTGTGCTTGCTCCATATGAATATAAAAATCGCCACGATAGAGTTGGGCAATATTTACATTGGGCAATGTGCAAACATTATGGAAAATCTGTAAAAAAAACACTGGTATGAACATCACCCAGCACCGGTTACAGAAATAGAAGATGTAACCATTCTATGGGATTACACCATCTACACAGACAGAAAAATTGAAGCAAACAGGCCAGACATTATTGTTAAAAACCAGAAGGAGAAAACTTGTCTATCAATTGATATGGTTTGTCCAGCGGATTGTAACATAGCAATCAAGGAATTTGAAAAACTGTCAAAATATAAAGACCTGGAAATTGAAATAGAAAAAATGTGGAAATTGAAAACAAGAGCTGTACCAGTGATAGTAGGTGCACTTGGAATGATAAAAAATGGAACAAAACAACACATTGAAAGAATCCCTGGAAACCCCAGCTTAAGAGATATACAAAAAATTGTCTTATTAAGTACAGCCCACACACTAAGGAAAACTTTATCTATGTAATGCTGGGGATGATAGGGAAGATAGAAAAACATGAAATGGAGCCATAACAACACGCCACTACCTGCCTTAGGTCTCCCCGCAGACTTGGTTGGTAGTGAGACCAAAGCAGAAATCGAAATATGATGAAAAATGACATAATAATAATAATAATAATAATAATAATAATAATAAGAAGAAGAAGAAGAAGAAGAAGAAGAAGAAGAAGAAGAAGAAAAAGAAGAAGAAGAAGAAGAAGAAGAATCCAGTGATAAAGCTTTTGAACAGATGAAACAGCGCTGGCAAGACAAACCTCTGCATGGCCAGTATCCAGAACGTGCTAATAAACCCAATGTTAATCAAGTTAATACTCCTCGATGGTTATGTGCATCTGGATTAAAATCTTAAACTGAAGGCTTTATTCTTGCAGTGTAAGTCCTTTAACTATAAACTTTTATGCAGATATTATACAAAATGAAGTGGATCCAAAATGCAGGTTCTGTGATAAATAACAAGAAACAATAGACCATCTAATCTCAGTATGTTCTGTACTTGCCCCAAACACTATGGAAAATATGTAAACAAACCCTGGTATGAATATCACCCAGCACCAGTTGCAGAATAGAAGATGTCAACATTCTATGGTATTACACCATCTACAGAGACAGAAAAATTGTAGCAAATAAGCCGGACATAATTTTAAAAACCAAAAACCTTGCTTATTAATTGATTTGACTTGTCCAGCGGATTGCAACATAGCAACCAAGGAATTCGAAAAACTGTCAAAATATAAAGATCTCCAAATTTAAATGAAGAAAATGTGGAAGTTGAGGACAATATCATACCATGATGGTGGGTGCACTTGGAATGATAAAAAATGAAACAAAAGACACATTGAAAGAAACCCCAGCATAAGAGATATACAAAAAATTGTCTTGTTAAGTACAGCCAACACACTAGGGAGAACTTTGTCTATGTGACACTAGGGATGTTAGAGAGATGCAAAAAACATGAAATGGAGTCATAACAACACACCACGACCTGCCTCAAGTATTCCTGCAAACTTAGTAGGTAGTGCGACCATAGCAGACATTGAAATATAAATGAAAACGACATAATAATAATAATTTATTTAAAAAAACACACACAGAGACGTCATTACAAACATACATACTAACACTTTAAAATGAACACGGTACATTTACCAACCATGGAAAACAAAAGAACATAATTTCAAAATTAAAACTTCTATATAAAGTTTCGTTAAAACGACAGATATAGTACTGTGGTTAAGTTTCAATATATATCAGGTTGTTCTAATAAAAACATTTTACATCGCTAAGCAGAAACTTTCATATTTCAGTCCTTTTTTACTTCTCCTATGTGTCTTGTCCTTTCAGGACGTAGGCTATCATGACTTCCCATGTCTTCCTGTTCCTGGTACCTCTTAGCACGCTTTCTCCCGTTACGCAACCTCCTTTCTGTTACCTGCTCAGGCCAGTCAAGTACGTTACACGCTACATTCCTCTGTCTCAGTTTCCCTCTATCTGGCTCTGAGTATCAGTTTCTCCAAGCCCTCCTTCTTCTTTGCATATCCCAGACAATTTAGGAAAGATTTTTGATGAAGCTAATTAAATAAGACACATGTTATATTTATAAAAGATTTCGTGAATGTTCCTGATTTAAACATTGAAATTTATTTTCTAGATACAAAAACGTCGTTTTTTTTTTGTTTTTGCCAAGCAACAAGCGAAACACTCAAGTTTAAATGCTGATCATTGTTTTTTTATCCATTCGTCTCAAAGCTTACATTCTGAGGCGCCGATATTTTTCTTAAACTTAAGAATTAACTTTCTGCAGTTGACTGGCTGTTTAAGCAAATAATAACCGATAGATACTTGAGTGTGTTTCTACTTTCTTCATGTTGAAAAAGAGTTACACTTAAACATTTTTCTGACCGATTACAAGCAATCAGACGGGTTTGATACAGGTTTTATTTTTTTATAATCATTTTACTTCAAACAAAACAAAATCACTACTGGCTCGCGGCAGGGTTACAGTGCCAGAAAAAAAAAGGGTCCAGAGGAAGTGAAAGATATGATAAGAGAATGATGGTAATCAAGAAGGTAGAAGAGGTAGTATTTACACTAATTAAACTATTCAGACTATTGTCCTCATGGTGTTTGCCCTTTGTACAACGTTTCGGCCGTTGTACACTTCGGTCTTCTTCAGGTGCTAGAAATTTCGAACCGAAGCCTTTATTACGATCACTGGGGTATATCATTGTCGTTACTTGAGCAAATTCATTACCTTTTTTTTTGGGGGGGGGAGTCATGAGTTGTCTCCCTCTAACCTGACTCTCAACAATTCTGTAATGAACTCACAACTCTTTGGGTCATGTCACCGTCACTGGAAGTAACCTACGGGAGATAAGAGGGAGATAACTCATGACAACCCAAAAAACTTTGCACAAGAAATGAGAATAATATATCGCAGTGATATTAATAAACGGTTCGGTTCGAAATTCCTAGCAGCTGAAGAAGGCCGGAGTGTACAACAGCCGAATCGTCATACAAATGGCAACCAAGCCGAGGACAATACTCCGAATAATGTAAATAATGTGCGATGTGGTGCATTGGAGATCGACTCGGAACGACAAATCGGAAAGCGAGTTCGAATTCTAGTTGAATTCATGACATTCACTCACGCAGAAATACCCTTGGGAAAGGTATTAATCAGTCTCTTCCCTCCAGTTATGGATTAAGCAATAGAACAGATTGGGTTCTATAGCCTTGGGTGGCAACCAATCTACTGCAGAAAGCAATGGCAACCTACTGCGGGATACTGTTCTGTCCAGTCAGTCATGTCTCTTTCGAGACATGATCGCCCAACGCGTGTATTACGTATAGCACTTAACTGAATGTAAATAATGCAAGAAGGTAGAAGATGGCAATTGACTTGCCTTTTAATTTTTGAAGATTGTAGCTATCGGGGAAGCAAGCAAACAGGAAGGAGGTCTACAAACGTGAAGTGCGAGGAAAGAAACTATTAGAGTAGAAGAGGCGGTTATATTTAACTATTTTTTGACGGTAAAAGGGTGGGACCTAGATGCCAATCTTGTAGCATCTGGAAATGCATGTTCTCGCAGCACCAGGGAAAGAAGCTCGTCAGAACAGTAGACATGAAAATACTTGTAGAAAAGACTGAGGTAAGCCACATCACATCATTTAGAAAGGGACTGAAGGTGGGCTGCCGAGTTAAGATCGGTTACATTGCAGATCCTTCTTAGGATTTTATCGAGAACCTCAAAATGAATAGCAGGGTCACCCAACGAGGTACGGCAACAGTATTTAATGAATGGACGAATGGTAGAATTATACATACTTTAAAACTGCTGTTAATGTTGTTTATCTTCTGCATAAAATGGTGGAAAGATTGATACCAGCCGGAATAAGAGAAGTTTTATTATGAAAGAAAATCTCTGTAATTAGCTGTATGTGGATAAATTTAAGCAAGTAAACAGATTCCTGTTTAAGCAAGGGTGTTCATTTTTTTCATAGGATTCAATATTTACACATCTGCTTTCCGAGGATCCTACTAAGAAATTACGTGTCTTTTACTAAATTTATGGGAAATTTAATATAATCTAATTACAGTTAAGTCAAATTGTGTCTCGAAAAGAAAAATAAATCATTTGTATCGAACCACATTAAATGTCAAATTTCTATTCTAATTTTTCTTCATAAATCAAATGATGCAGCCCTATGGGATACAATTTAAATGTTCTACGTGTCTTCAACCTGGGACATAAAAAGGTGCGAGACAAATGCCTAAACTGATTATAGCCTTAAATTTCCTACGAGACCATCTTCAACAAAAAATAAATAAATAAAAACTTTGATTTGATTAGAAATAAGCGAATAAAACCCACAAGATTCAAATATCTCTTTCTTTTTTTACATCGTATGTTCGCACAATGTTGTCAGCAATGAAAATAAATCGATGTCCTTGCAATTTTCTAAAAGTTGTTTTTGGAAAGGGATTTGTTTCGTTTTTCCATGTTGTAAAACGAAGGGAGAACGAAAGTATTTAATTCGTGACAAATAAACGTGGGCCGGGCGAGAACGTAACATAACCTGAGCATGGTGAAGGGAACAAGTCAAGAAGATGAAAAAATATTTTCTTTTTATTAACATTTTAACTTAAATTTTTATCTTTGTTTCAGGCTTTTTGTCTTCTGGGCGACATCAGATATTTGTCGATCTGTGAAACATTTTTTTCTTTTAATCATTTCACCCCGGGCAAGGCGTAAATGCCACTGATGTGCGGGGGGCTACATAACTGAAAGAAAATTAATTAGAGGAGGAAGAAGAGGATTACAAACCAAATAGAAAGAAGCAATAGAAAGATGAAAATGCAGGTGTGATGACAGTTGCAAGGTGGGGAGAGAAAGGGAAGGATATACGGGGTGGGGGAAGGGCTAGAGTCAAGTGGTTAGTATATGAGTATTGACATTGCATTTAAATTTCTTTAGGTTGTAGCCGCCAGGAAAGCAAGAATATGGAAGCGAGTTCCACAGGCGGGAAGTGCGAGAGAAGAAGCTGCAGGCGTAGAATTGTCGTCTGCATTTGGCTAACCTAACTGTGAATGGGTGGGACCCAGTTGCCAGTCTGGTTGCACGAGTAAACACCTGTTGTGGAGGCACCAGTGACTTAAGTTCGTCTGAGCAGAAGCCATGAAAGTACTTATAGAACAGACAAAGGGAGGCCACATTTCGGCGGTGGGGAAGTGGCTGTAGTCGAGCCGCCAAGTCAGCACCTATCACGTTACTAACTCTCCTTTGGAGCCTGTCGAGAACACTGAGGTGTGCGGCAGGGGCGCCTGACCATAAATGGCAGCAATACTCCAGTATATAATATGCAGGATGGATTCAGGCGGAAAGAACATCCTGGATCGACACAGTGACCCAACCTTCTTAGCAGTGGATTTAGCTATGGATTCGATGTAGCGGTTCCATTTGAGATCAGAAGAGAGAGTAAGGCTGAGGAGGCGCAGTTTATTGCACTCAGGGAGAATCGCTTGGTCCATGCTTATGGGAGGCAGGAGAGGTTGCCTGTGATGGTTGACAGACAACAGCTTGGTCTTGGACGCATTGAAGTTGACATGCCACTTCTTGCTCCAATTCACCACAGAGTTTAGATCCCGTTCAAGGTCAGCAGCGAGATTATGTCTGTCCGCCATGTCAGGACATACAGGCAATTTGTGAAATGAGTATATATATACCGCTAGAATTTCCAGGAATTTAAATGTAAGCTCAATAGACATCTTCTATCTCACTAACTCGCATCCATTCTCACAAGCTCTGTTTTCATCTACTCCACCCCCATCCTCGTTATTCTCATCCGTCTATTACCCACCTCCTGACATTTCCTATAACTAACCACTCTTTCTCATCACTTTCTCCTATGTAACCCCCTGCGCAATAGTGGCAGTAGAATGCCTTGCATGGAGTGAGATGATTAAATAAAAAAATTACTGGGTAGATTGTTCGTGTTTCACTCATTGATCATGCCAAGAATATGTCTTTTAGTTCTTAATTAGCCCTTCATTCAGTTAAGTGACACACACTTGGGCGATCATGTCTTGAAAGAGACATGACTGACTAGGCAGAGGATTTTCCCACAATAGTTTCCTGTTGTAGACTAGTTTCCAACCAAGTCTAAAGAACCCAAAATGTCTTGTTATTTAATACATAGTTGGAGAGAAAAAGTGGATTAATACCTTTCCTAAGGTATTTGCGCGTAAATGAATACTACGAATTCAACTGAATTTCGAACTCAGCTCTCCGATTACTCGTATTAAGACGATAACCACTGCACCATTTTTGTTCATTTATTTCTCAGACCGTTTTCAATTATTCCAAATATAAATTACTTGGCTCAAGGATCGAACTTAAATTGGCTAAATCATTATATTCATATACGAATACATTCATTCACTGCGCTATTTTTACGATTGGGATGTAACGTTCACTATCTAAATAACAGCTTGCACCAAACCCATTACATTTAGTTGGTGTTGTTCAAAAGACGACTTAGCGAAACAATTTAACTGTTCAGATTAATTGTAGCCATAATGAAAAATAAGAGAACTCAAAAATGTACAATAAAAGTAAAGACCATATTTCTCTAATTAAAATATGCAACATTTAAAATGAAACTTCAAGAAAAAATAGGGTCGTATTATTCATAAGTACAAGTTGTGAGAAATTTCTCTCGGTTTTAAAACATTTTATTTGCAAAACGCAAGAGTGCAAATGTACTCAGCATTGCTGAAAATAGATATAATTTATATTTTAATATTCTTGTTTTTTTATTCTTATTGAAAGATAATGTTTTATTTTAACAAATTATTAATAAATAGAAATATACTAAAGACATATATATATATATATATATATATATATATATATATATATATATATAGAATATATAAATATACTAAAGAATGTATTATCTAGTATGTCCAGTTTGCACCTTTCATTGAAATATCGGAAATAACTTTTGAAACGGAAATCAGGAGAAACACAGAATAACTAAACATCTGGTTAATTTCTATTATTTAATATTAATTAATATTAATATAATTAAGAATTCAATACTTTTGTCAGATTATTCATTGCATTCACTTACGCGCAAATACCCGCAATAGGTGGTTTCATGCTCCTTACAACCTCCCAATTAGAGCCCTTGTTGCAAGTTTATCGTCATGCCTAGGACCTCTGACTATGGAGTACTAACAATATATCACCTTAACATTACAGAATGCCTATGAAGAGACAAGATTGTTATATTTATCAAAAAAAAAAATGCTAAAATTACAATACGGATGCAGTAACCTCAGAGACCGCTTTACTTATTTTACACCCCACCACAATAGTGTGAAAGCTAGGCTCAAATTAACAAACACTTATTAAAACGGACATGTTTTCTGCAGTAAACCCTGAACTTTCGTCAAACGCAATGAACGGGTATTATCTCAAGGAGAAAAAGCTTTGGTGCCTACTGGGACCTATGTAACAGCGCTGAAAATGTCGGAAGATAATTGTTTTTATTTATAAATACTTTTTGCTTGTTGTTAGAGTTTTGCTTTGAGTATCATAAGTCTCTTTTTCTATTGAATTATGATAATATTTTTGCATTGTCTGGGAAAATGGTCTTGATTGTATCAAGGGACTTGTGTTACCGACGCTAATAAATATTATTCTTAATATTGTGGTGTTAATTTTTCATAGGTGTCAGAGAAGAATGTAGATAAATGTCATTTAAAATAATATCAATTGAATCATGGGCTAAAAGTTAGGAAAATAATTCTCAATGTCTAAGGGTGCTATTTTTTTCGTCCTGAGGATTTTTGTGATGCAGAATTTGGAAAGTTATTTTAGTAGACCTGATACTATATTTTGTGGTTAAATACAGAGTTAGTAATCTTCCGAAAAGTACTTTGGAAAAATTCTTGCATGAAGAGGATTATTCGTAATTTGGAAAAGTTGATCAATAAATTAATCGACACGATTGTATGTTGATTTAATATTTACCTTAAAAGACATCTGTTGCGTAACTACCCAAATGTAAACACCTCCAATATTATAGAACATTTAATGTTATATAGATTTATATTTTTTTCAAAATAGTGAAGAAACAGGGGAATAATTTAGTTACTATTTATTTAACAAGCATTAGATATTTCAGTGTAGTGACTGCAAGATGTGTTTTTTTTTTTATTTTAATAGTTACAATATATAATATACTAGCAGTATAGCCCGGCGTTGCTCGAGTGTAATGAAAGCTTTAAAACTAATTCATGGTCCTGGATCTCAGACACTTTGGACTTTGGCACGAAAGACTAAAAAGCAATAGTTGTTTCCAGTTAAAGCGAAACCGTAGACTGAAAGAAAAATGAATGGATGTAAGTTAAATTTTGATTTCCTGGTATCGATATCAAATAAGTTTTTTTCGTCGTAAACTGAATTTTGAAGGCTAAATAAGTCCTTTATGATAATAGTCACTGGATGAATTTCAGACAAAGGATTGGAAATTATGAAGACTCATGATCATCTATGGCATAAAAAGAGTATTATTATTATTATTATTCTGTTATATTCGGGTGCATTTGTCTCCCTTGCAGTGTTGTACCCGTTGACAGACTCTCTTTTAGTGATATTTTGTTGAAGATAGCGAAGGTGGTTATTGCGAACTGCCTCAAAGAGTATTATCTGCGCATGCCTAAATGCCAGAAAAAGCAAGCTTCCAGCATAGACTTAAGTACTATTACCCTAGATAGGCTACTTTTATTAATGGCTGAATCTGACCGCGTGAGTCTCGTGTTTTCACCTGCTCTTCATTTCTTACAAATGAATGAGAAACTTTTTTGAATTCTTTTGAAAATGTTTGAAACAAACAAAAAAGAAAATGAGACGAATTACTATGATGAGAAAAATAAGTACAGTTGCTTTTTTCAAATTCCTTTTCATAATTTTAATATCAACTCTAATTAAACGTTAAGAGTTTAATATAAAATAACTCGGACTAATGTATTCTGTGTCGGAAGTAATTTTCTCTCGGAAGTAAATAGAGGGGGAAAAGTTTTGAGTTTGAGATTTGTTAAACAGCATATCAACCTCTGTGGGTTATTTAATGCCAAAATAGTAGAGTTTAAGTTAATTTTTAATGTTCGGTTATAGTAAGAAGGGTGATTTAATCAGATTTTGAAGACAAACATTTTTATTTTTATTTTTATTTTATTTTGAAAAACTGAATATGTCTTCTACTTTTGTATTCAAAAATGTATTGCTGGTAATATTGTTTTTACCTTCAAAAATGTATGATGGCAATTTTTTTCTTCAAAAACGTGTAATGGTAATAATTTTCTTTCTTCAAAAATGTATATTTTTCCATAAAAGTCTATTTTTATGCATATAATTCTATAAAAGTGCATTCTTATACTTTCATAGTTTTTTGACCCAATTTTGGGGGTTAACTATTTGTCCATAGCTGGGACCCTAACAGGAGCTACTACTCCGGGTTAGGGTGAACAGCCGTTAAGAGATGGTTCCATGCTCCTCACAACCTCCGAATCGAAGGCCTTGCTGCTGGATGCAGTTTACCGTCATGCCCAGTACCGAGCGGGAAAAGAATCAGAATTATTCTTTTGAGTTAATACCTGGGATGCCGAAATAAAATTGACATACGATCATGATTTTTTCAGCACTTTTATTAGTTTATTTGAACTATTTCGGTCTGAGAATAGTCAGTCTGTTACATATTAACTTAACCCGTAAATATTTCACAGAACATTTCATATACATTGAAGATTTAACAAGTGTATAGCAAGAAGAATTATCAAAGACGACTATATATTCACTTTACCGTTATTTTTGTTACCACGACTCACACTCATGAAGATGATCTCAAAATGAGATTTAAAGTACTTGGGAATATCGAGACATGAATAATAAAATCAACTGTCAACGTTACAACTCATATCTTACACCTTTCAATTATAATAGGCGAAAGATTATCCGTGATTAGGAACGGTTTTTATTACAAATAAGCAGACGCAATGTTCGCAGTTGATTTAATATATATATATATATATATATATATATATATATATATATATATATATATATATGTTGTGAATTCCGGATGAGGAACTGCCAAAATAATAAACAACGAAAACAGATATGGAGATAGAAAGTAGGTTATATTGAGCGTAATATACAAACTGGAACGCGGGTTAGTCAAGAAATAAATATATACAAGTCTTGAAGTGAAGTCGTTGGAAATAGTATGTCCGGGTAACTTATTCTAGCTGAGTGGGGCTCAGAGATAGTCTGGTCTCTCGGTAAATTCGGTATCTGTCGGAAATCTTCCAGAACTGTAACGGATTTCTACGATGACTCTTCCCTCTTCTGCCAATACAACAGTGTGTCATGTTCTATCTATGGCAGGATTATATGTACACTCAGTCGAGTCAATTATCATATACAAAAAGGGGGAGATCCTACAACACCCCCTCCCTAGCTTCTTTTCTGGGAGGAGTTAATATTTTTCCGTTTGTTTTCTATTATTCTCAACGGCTTAAAAAATTTCTTCAATCGTGACATTTGTTTCTGAGGGTGACGAACTTCACTCCTCATTTCTTTTCTGTATTTGTTTTGTGTGTCTCTTATGGGTAGATTTTTCTCTCTGTATTGCGTATCTCGCATTTCCTAGTACGTTTATTATTGTTTCAGGTTCCTAATTGACCACATTAATTTTTACCATTCTGAAGTAAACTTATTCACCTGGTTTGAGTGCTTATTTCGTAGGTATAAGTGTAATAAATACATGTTGCAAATTCTTGAATTTTGTTGCGAATTTTTTACCTCGTCTTATATTGCTTGTGTAATTTCTTTTTCAATTTTGTATTTTTCATCGGCACGCACTTTATTTTTTACAACAAGAACTAATGGATAAATCCCATGTATTAAACTTCTGAATCCAGTCCGTTCCTACCAGGTTATGTGTGTTTTTCATAACATATATTTTTAAATTTTTGGTTTTTCCCTGAAATTTCACATTCATGATTATTTCACCTTGGAAAATAATCCGTTTTCCTGTTTAGCAATTTTTCGTGTCAGCCTATTCAGCTTCCGCCATGTCTGTAGATTGATTATTGCTAAGTCCGAAACTGGATCCAGTTGTAATTTGATTTTCTTATTTAATATTTCAAGTTCTACATATTCCCTCGTGTTTTCTTTGTTTTCATATTCCACTCTAGCAGATCTTACACTAATTGGCTGTTTTTGTTTCTACATACAGCTGCCTGTGTTCCATCTTTCCACACGCTAGTTTTTATACTACTTTGAGAATTCTTTTATTAACACCTGAATACTAAAATTTTGATACGTATATCTATTCACATATGATATTTATTAATTCACATGCACACACTTATATACATATATGTATATGTATATATATATATATATATATATATATATATATATATATATATCCATGGCTATTGCTCCGACGAACTTAAACTTGACACATGAGTTTATTCGTGCAACCAGATTGGCAACTGGGTCCTACCCATTCACTGTTAGATCAAGCAAATGCAGCTTCTTTTCTCGTACTTCCTGCATGTGGAATTTTCTTTCATATTCTTGCTTTCCTGACGGCTACAACATCCAGTAATTTAAATGCAATGTCAATACTCATCTCTTCACCACTTGACTCCAGTTATTTCCCCTTGCATATCTTTCCCTTTCTCTGTACTTTTGCAACTGTCATCACACCTGTATTTCCATCCTTCTCTTGCTCCCTTCTCTGACACCCACTGTAACTGGTTCGTCTTTCTTTTTACTTTCCCCCTATCAAATCTTTTTCTCTTATGAATCCTCCTGTGCATCAGTGGCGTTACCGCCTTCTTTGGGATGAAACGATTAAAAAGTATATATAAAAGAGAAAGAGACGGAATGGCAACCAGTGAATACGGAGAAGACAATCGAAAGGATTTTATCTAAATAATATATATTATCAATTAGATAGAAATAGAGAAATCAACGGACCTCCAGAGCGTATATATTGAGAAGCAAACTCAGCACATAATTAACCGGTTATAAATACAGCAATTTAAATTTCGTCAATGTAAAGAAAATTTCTTTCAATTTCCTCGTTCGGACCGTTGATAAATAACTAGTTTATTTATTTCCATTGCTGACACGATAAACAGGTGGATTTGTAAAATATGTATTTTATTATAATAGATTAAGAAAAGAAAATGGTTAAGAATAGAAAAATAGTTTAAGACATGTGTTTCGTTTAACAAAAGTGAAAAAGAAGAGTGAAAACGCGTTTATTTATTTATTTATTTTCAATTTACAACTCCAAGACTAACTGAACGAAATAAAGCATCGATTTAACTCATCCAAGTTGTGGAAGTTCGTTCCTTATAGTTTATCTTGTGCCCCCAGGTTGAGACTTTGACTTTTTCAACCAACCCCCGGCAACATCACAGCGTGGAGAAAGGCCGCCGGAGAAATTGTTCGGACCTTCCACTGGGGTGTTACAAATATATTCTTAATTTATAACCGTTTAATTATGTACTGAGTTTACTTCTCAATAAGTGGATGTCTTTCCACATTGATGAGATGTGATATAGCGATACAAACTTGTATGTGGATTACTTATATATTATGTTCTCATTACGATTGAGCTCTCTAGAGAGGAAAATTTTAAAAACTGTTATCATTTCAGTGATTTAAGCATTACTCTTTAGCAATGAATAGAGTGAGACTGGCGTGAATATACACCACTTGCATATAACACGGTAAAATTTAACTTCCCTGATTCCATGCGCCTATGGTTTAGGAGTTAGCGACACCGGCTAACACCAAATCGGTCGAGTTTCGATCCCGGTCAGAAGCAATTGGATGTCTAGCCACACTTATGAGCTGTGATACAGTGAAACAGGCTTCTATGCGGATGACTAATATATATTTATATAGTTATTAGCAGACAGTTATATTTCGCTGTATGACAGTTTATCATTACTGTTAGCTATCCGATTTCTTTTACTCAGGATTGAAATCCGACCGATTGGTGTGTGTGTGTATATATATATATATATATATATATATATATATATATAAAAACTTATTTATGAATTGAATTTTGTCTGTGTTTGTCCATTACCTAGAGACTCCGAAACGGCTGAACAGATTTTCTTTAAAATTTACACAGTTATACTATAAGCGTCTGCGAGAGTTCTTAGTTAAGTTTTATGTCGAGGTACTCCCGATAAATATCAAAAATCGATAATCGAAAAAATCGGGTTATAGAAGGAGTGGTCTGATTTTAATCAAATTTGATACACCCATAGACAAAGACATCAGAGACGATATTCAGAAGTTTCAAGGTTGCAGTTCTTACAATAGTGCAGAAAATCAATAATATATATATATATATATATATATATATATATATATATATATATATATATATAAGCAAAGATGTTTGTGTATATGTCTGTTTATCTGCCTATATGTCTGTATTTTTGTCAGTACTTTTATTTTAGTTTTTGCTTCGGGTTTGGCTCTAAGTATGTATAATTGTAGTTCTTAGTCTCAGCCA
>JBBBDQ010001639.1:1052500-1127500 GCA_037127315.1 Ascarosepion bandense
ATGCACTAGATAATTATTTAAATATATTATGCTATATTTATCTATCTTCTTCATAAAGAACTATGAAAGATAATAACTGTATTTAGACTTTACACAGGGAAAAATTTTAATTAGAATCACTTTGTTTTCGTCCAACTCGTATACCGTATAAGATAACCTATAAAAAAGATGAGACCCAACATCTAATAAGTTGTGATTTTATCAGCAAACGTAAGCTGGCTAACGCACGGTAGGCTAGCCTCCACCGACAATCCAGTGAGACCAATCATAATGTTTCCTTCGAGTATAGAATAAACCTAATACTATTCCAGATGTTGTTTTGCTTACCTCTAACGTTATCAAATCAAAGGAAATAAAATTATAGAAATTATAAACATGAATATTTATGAAAATAATAATAATAACGATATTATTTTTATTGACTCATATAAATAAAAACCAAATTTTATGGAAGGTTAAATATTTTTACGAGATTTCACGCTAAGCAATGCAAAGTTGCCATTAGTAGGCAGCTAGTTACAGTAAGTGAAAGGGGGAAGGGAAGACTGAAAATAAGGAAGATTGTGGAAAACTGAATATCAACTTGGAATAAAAGATCAAGGAGCCGAGTTCGAATACCAGTTGAATTCGTTGCATTCACATACACGCAAATAGCCTTAGGGAAAGATATGAATCCTTCGATTCTCTATCCAGCTATGGGTTACATATTAGAATATATTTGGATCTATAGCCTTGGTTGGCAACCAGTCTACCGCAGAAATTAATGGCAAATACCTGCGGTGTATCACGTATGGCCCTTAACTAAATGACTGAATATAATAGTCGGAAATATAACTAAAACTTCTAGTGGGTATAAAGTAGGGGATCGGTTTTCTATTGTTATGAAGTAATAAACTGACCCCCCAATAGTTATACCTAATATAATACTGTAATGTAATCTATCTCTTCCCTCTCCAGATATGAGTTAAATAGCAGGACAGATTGGGTTCTATAGCCTTGGCCGGCAACCAGTCTACCGCAGAAATTAATGGCAACCTACTGCGGGATAATATTATGCCCAGTCAGTCATGGCTCTTTCGAGACTTGATCACTCAAGCGTGTATCACGTATGGCCCTTAACTTACTGACTGTGGGAAGACTAATGATGAACTAGATTAAGTTAGAAAAAAGTTGACGATTGTATTTAAATTTTTGAAGGTCGTAGTTTTTCGACAAGCAACCGACAGGAAATACCGTATAATGTATTTATGAAAAATAATTATTGTATGTTATATTAAATAATGTTATTTAGCTCCTCAATTATATTTTTTAATTCGAAATATAGATCGTAAGTTATTCTAAATGTTGTTATTTAACGCTCCCATAAAAATAATTATTGGTGTGAATACAGCGATATTTGCGTGTTGCTCAGCAGATCTTTGGCAAATTCTTCTATGATCGGCTCTTGAATGTTTCATTTTAACGTGAAATCAAGAAGTAAAAGTATTTTTTTGTTTATAACTGTAGTCTTTCATTATAATATTAATTTTTTAAACGAGAAATATTGGTAGTTACCATACTGAATGAGCGGCGCCATCCTGCCACTCCTGGGCTGTTTACAAGCAGACTTATACTAACTTACTTACAAGTGCCCTTACAACACAGGACACATAAGGTTAGCATTTGGAACTATTGTATTAGACGACAACTTATTTGACGGGTATTTTTAATATTTAATGGATACCTTATGCACGGAATTACAGTATATTTAAAAAAATATTGAAATTTTAGGATTATTATGTTGTCCCAAAAGTTCGTAAACACTTGAGAAATGGGTATATCTGATTCAGCACAATCGAGACAAGCGATGGGTTCATAAAGGGAAAGAGACATCGTCGGTTCTTAAACAAAATCGATTTGGCAAGAAAGTCATGTTGTGCGTTTAGTAGAACTTTGAAGGAATCGTGCATTTGGAGTTGATTCTGAATGATCGTGCCATCAGTGCCGAACTTTACTGTCAGCAACTTCAGCGGGTCTACGAAAAGTTGAAGCAAAAGTACCCGGCTCTGAACAACCGAAAGCGCGCTTTGATTTAGCAGGACAATGCCAAGCCACACGCCGTCAGGAAGACAAAGACAAGTTTGAAGAGCTGGACGGCGTTGAGGTTCAGCCTACAGTCCTAACTGTGCTCCATCAGATTACGGCCTCTCGCTTAATGCAACACTTTCTGAAGTGCCGCCGATTCGACTCGTTTGATGAAGTCGAGGAAGCGTGTCAAGAATTCTTTGATTCGAAGCCGGCTGAATGGTACTTTGACCAGATCCGAAAGCGTGCAGATCGATGGCAGAAAGTCTTGAAAAATGATGGTGTTTATTTTGAGCAACAATATTTGTTATTTTTGCGAGTAAAATTTCAATCTTTTGCAAGTGTCTTCTGCTAACCTTAGATTTCAATTTTTTGCAAGTGTTTACGAACTTTTGGGACAATCTAATATAACGATAGATCTGATATATTCAGAGTATATATAATAATATTTGCCTTCACAACAACATTTATACTCTTAATTTAATACGCAGAGAACCAGTTATTAATCTTCATTTAATAAGTTGCTTACAAACTGCGTAAGAAAACTCATGGACAATGTTCTGTGTTAAACACGATTTGCATTTTAATTCAAAGTTGTATTCTATGAATTTGCGCGTTGTGGTGCGGTGGAGATCAGCAAGGAACGACAAATCGAGGAACCGAGTCTGAATTCCAGTTGAATTCCTTGCTTTCACTTACGCACAAATACCCTTGGGACAGGTATTGATACGTCTCTTTCCTCAAGTTATGGATTAAATAATAGGAGAGATTGGGTTCTGTAGCCTTGGCTGGCAAACAGTCTACCGCAGAAATTAATGGCAACCTATTGCGGGATAATCTTCCCAGTTAGTCATGTCTCTTTCGAGGCATGATCACTCAAAGCGTGTATCACGTATGGCACTTAACTGACTGATTCTATGAATGGAAAAGCAGTAAGCTAATTCCACATAAAAAGTTCGATTTCTATGGTTACTTTTTAAAGGTTTAACCTGACCATTAGTAATAAGCATAAAATACCCGAAAGCAGAATTGTATTCTATTTTTATCCGATTATTCAATAAGCAAAGTTGACGTTGATCATTCTCTAAATGGGTAACCGCTTTGAAATACCCGGTTCTGCAAGCTTGGGTTTGATTTGGTGTAATAGAAAATTCTTCGGATTTATTAATATGTGAACCGAGTTTTAATTCCAGTTCGTTTCATTATATTCTTTTACGTACAAATACATTTGCAAAAGGTATAAATCCACCTCTCCTTTCCCATATATATGTAATTATCAACATTGTATCACAAAACTATTACGTTCTAAAATATTTTCTGGTTGTAAATAACCAGTGATTGTATTTGTCTATATTTCTGATATAAGGCAGTTTTTACAGTATTTACATTATTTGAAATATTGTCTTCAATTTGTTGCCATTTGTACGACGTTTCGGCCATTTTACGCTCCAGCCTTCTTCAGATGGTGGGAATTTTGAACCGAACCCTTTATTACTATCACAATAATTCTCATTCCTTGCATGATGCCTATTTTGGTAGTCATAGTCCAGTGGATATAGACATTTGTTATTCTTGTGGCTTGACCCAAAGAGTTGTAAGTTCAATACCAGGTTACAGCAGTGGTGAACAAGAAACGTGCAGGGTTAAATGGAGATAACTCATGATTTCCAAAAAAATATTCGTCGTACAAATGGCAACAAAGATGAGGACAATAGTCCGAATAATGTAGACACTGTAACCAGCTATGGGTTGATAACAGTAGAAAACGAATCAATTCTGTTTGCCAAAAAGAGTTTGGAAATAATTTAAGTATAAAATATATGATAACATATTAAAAATAGTTTGTAATTTACAGCTTTTATAGTTTATTTGGACTAAATATCCTTTAACATTTCAGAAAATAAATAAATTAACCTCAAATACTTGCATGACGCTTTCAAACAATCTTTATCTATTTACTAGCAGTATAGCACGGCGTTGCTCGGGTGTAATGAAAGCTTTAAAACTAATCCATGGTCCTGGAACTCAGACTCTTTGGACGTTGGCACGAAAGACTAAAAAGCAATAGTTGTTTCCAGTCAAAGTGAAACCGTAGATTGAAAGAAAAATGAACGGATTTAAGTCAAATTTTGATTTTTCGGTATCGATATCAAATAAGTTATCCGTCGCAAACATAATTTTGAAGATTAAATAATTCGTCTGAGTAAATGGTATCATGGCTGAGACTAAGAACTACAATTATACCTACTTAGAGCAAAACCCGACGCAAAAAAACAAAATAAAAGGGCTGAAAACCTGATTTTGTTCCAACCCGATAAGATATCAGGGTATCAACATCGGAGTCAAATAAGTCATTCAAGGAGAAAATCACCCAAGTAATTCCATGAAAACTTATCGTACCCATTGGGAATAAAATTGAAGAAAATGAGCCATACTGATGGGTGAATGTCGGTTTTTGATCAGATTCGATAGAATATCGGGGGTATCGATTTCTGATATCGGGGAAAATGAGTCGTCTGATCTACTAATTTTTTAGACTAAAAACTATAATTTTATCAAGTAAAAAGCAAATTCTGCAGCAAGAATCACGATAAAAACGCTAAAATCCTGATTTGATCACACCTGATCTGATATCGGCGTATCGATTCCCGATATCGGAGAAAACTGGAAAAATAATTAGCCCATCACTTGGCCGGAAGCCTAAAGAAAATTTGTCTGTAGTTTGTTGAGAATTGCTTAAAAATTGTGGATTTGTATAAAGAATATACAGACAGAAAGACAGACAGACATACAAACATTTTGCATTTTATATATGTAGATTTCGTATATATCGCTTAACGAGTCAGTTTTTAAACTTCGTTACAAACTACGATTTGAAATAGAATTGAAATATTCTCGTGAGTGATCTACAAAAAAACAAAAAACCTATTTCCCCTATTGAGAAGTATCGAATTTGTTTCTTATCTTCATTGCCTTTTACAATAATTTTAGCGTTTTTATCGTGATTCTTGCTGCAGAATTTGCTTTTTACTTGATAAAATTATAGTTTTTAGTCTCAAAAATTAGTAGATCAGACGACTCATTTTCCCCGATATCAGAAATCGATACCCACGATATTCTATCGAATATTTTACTATTAATGATCTCCCTGATTCCATAAGAACCCAAATAGGTTTGTACGCCGATGACACCACAGTTTACTCTCGCCTCCAACAAAAATCTGGTGTAGGCGTCAAAGCTAAACTTGCAGCCGAGATTGAAAAAGACCTCCAATCCATATTGGACTGGGGTAAGAAATGGCTAGTAAATTTTAATGCTGCTAAAACGAAGCTACTGTCAATTAACCATCATCGACAATCTCACCTACCTCCCATTAGCATGGACCAGGCTTGCCTCCCAGAGAGTAAAACATTACGCCTCCTTGGTCTCACACTTTCAGCGGAACTCAAATGGAATGACTATATCGAATCCATTGCTAAATCCGCTGCTATGAAAGTCGGTTCTCTGTGTAGGGCCCGGAAGTTTTTTCCGTCTAAATCTATCCTGCACATTTACAAATCTACCATCCGCCCGTGCATTGAATACTGCTGCCATATCTGGTCGGGTGCCCCTGCTGTTCTCCTCGGGCTTCTCGATAAGGTTCAGAGGAGGGTCTGTAATGTGATAGATACCGACTTGGCAGACCGCCTGCAGTCTCTCTCCCACCGGCGAGACGTGGCTTCGCTGTGTCTCTTCTATAAATACTTTCACGGCTTCTGCTCCGATGAACTTAGATCACTGGTGCCCCCTAAATACGAATTTGCACGAGATACTAGATTAGCAACTAGATCCCACCCTTTTACAGTGAAATCGATAAAATGCAGCCGTAACTTCTACTCCAACAGTTTCTTTCCTCGCACTTCCCGACTGTGGAATTCTCTTCCAAACGATTGCTTCCCCGACGGCTACAATCTCCAGGAGTTTAAATGTAAGGTCAATAGACACCTCCTAACACATTAACCTGCTCCCATTCTATCAAACACTCTTCCCATCTGCCCGACACTCATCCTCGCTATCCTTACTCATCTATCACCTTTCTCCTGACATTCCCTATGTCTATCCACTCCTTCTCTTTACCTTCCCCTATGTAGCCCCATGCGCAATAGTGGCAGTGGAATGCCTTGCTTGGGGTGAGATGATTAAAAAAAAAAAAAAAAATTTGCTTCATACTTTACGAAACTCAAAATTTCTCGGCTCTTAAAAATTTACGAGTTTTTCAAGACTTCCGAGAAAATAGAATTTAAAAACTAACCTGAAACGCTCAGTAAATAAAACAAAATAGAGTTAAAAAATAGAATATTAATATTTGTTAACCATAATTAACGCTTAAGAAATTCTTGTGTGAAAAAGAAATACATTTTCCTGAAATCTGAAAGAAATTCCATCGCAAATGTCACACTTTATAATTTTTAATTTAATCTGAAGCAGGCAAAAAGATGCATAACTCGAATGAAGAAATTAATTAACGATTTTATACTCGTT
Organism: Ascarosepion bandense; assembly: GCA_037127315.1. Taxonomy (NCBI): domain Eukaryota; kingdom Metazoa; phylum Mollusca; class Cephalopoda; order Sepiida; family Sepiidae; genus Ascarosepion; species Ascarosepion bandense. The sequence continues at coordinate 1,059,086 of JBBBDQ010001639.1, forward strand.
AAGCCGGCAGTTAATTAAACGTGATAGTTAATTAAAACGCCTTCAAGGGTTAGAATACGTACGGAAATGAAGCACGTCTTTACAATTTTATCGTAAATAGTTCTAAACGAAATCCGTAACTAAGTGCATTTTAAGCCTTTTTCTTATTTAATAGAACATTTTTTGTTTAAATAAAAATCTCATTTTTCAATATTATGTTCTCCTATATAATTTTTCTAAGTTCTTTTGAATTCATAAATTATGAACTGAGCATTTTGAACAACGTGGCTTCTTAATATTTCATATAAATTTTTACACTTATAAAGTTAAAAACTTTAATGATTTTGCCCCCTTTTGATCTAAGAAAAATTAATGAGATGCTTTTTTGGTGGGATGAGTAACAATTTTATTAAACAGAATCAATAGAGTGAGAAATATTTACACTAGTTGGTGACGTTATACTAGAGAAAATATCGATTACTTAGTATAGGCAACTACTGTAGCCTGATAATTGCCTTACAGAATAATGGGTTTTTAGACTTAGTAGAGTTTGCTTGCTTTTTTTTAAAATCTTAAAACTGTTTACTTTAATAACATCAAAACCGACAAGAAAAATGAGAAGAGACTCTTTCAAAAGAAAACATTTTTGTCGCTTTTTCCATTTACCCTTCTATCTCGCATTTTGTTTTTACCTTTTCATTCTCCGTTTTTCACAGCATCATTTCTTTACTCTTTCTTTCTTTCTTTCTTTCTTTCTTCATTCTCACGTTGGTACTTTCACTCTTACTCCGTAAATATCTTTTCTCACATTTCCTTAATCTTTCTGTTACTCTCAATCTTTTGTCCTCTCTCTCACTCTCTCTCTATTTCTTTCTTAATTATTCTTAAAATCTCTCATTCTCTCACTCTCTCACTATTTCTTAATTATTCTTAAAATCACTCCCTCTCCCTCTCGCTCTATTCCTTTCTTAATTATTCTTAAAATCTCTCCCTCTCGATCTCTCACTATTCCTTTCTTAATTATTCTTAAAATCTCTCACTATTTCTTTCCTAATTATACTTAAAATCTCTCACTCTCTCACTCTCTCACTCTCTCACTATTTCTTAATTAATCTTAAAATCTCTCCCTCTCCCTCTCTCTCTATTCCTTTCTTAATTATTCTTAAAATCTCTCCCTCTCCCTCTCGCTCTATTTCTTTCTTAATTATTCTTAAAATCTTTCCCTCTCCCTCTCTCACTATTCCTTTCTTAATTATTCTTAAAATCTCTCACTATTTCTTTCCTAATTATACTTAAAATCTCTCACTCTCTCACTCTCTCACTATTTCTTAATTATTCTTAAAATCTCTCCCTCTCCCTCTCTCTCTATTCCTTTCTTAATTATTCTTAAAATCTCTCACTCTCCCTCTCTCTATTCCTTTCTTAATTATTCTTAAAATCTCTCCCTCTCACTCTCTCTATTCCTTTCTTAATTATTCTTAAAATCTCTCCCTCTCCCTCTCTCTATTCCTTTCTTAATTATTCTTAAAATCTCTCCCTCTCCCTCTCTCTCTATTCCTTTCTTAATTATTCTTAAAATCTCTCCCTCTCCCTCTCTCTCTATTCCTTTCTTAATTATTCTTAAAATCTCTCACTCTCCCTCTCTCTCTATTCCTTTCTTAATTATTCTTAAAATCTCTAACTATTTCTTTCCTAATTATACTTAAAATCTCTCACTCTCTCACTCACTCACTCTCTCACTATTTCTTAATTATTCTTAAAATCTCTCCCTCTCCCTCTCTCTCTATTCCTTTCTTAATTATTCTTAAAATCTCTCCCTCTCCCTCTCTCTCTATTCCTTTTTTAATTATTCTTAAAATCTCTCACTCTCCCTCTCCCTGTTCCTTTCTTAATTATTCTTAAAATCTCTCACTATTTCTTTCCTAATTATACTTAAAATCTCTCACTCTCTCACTCTCTCACTCTCTCACTATTTCTTAATTATTCTGAAAATCTCTCCCTCTCCCTCTCTCTCTATTCCTTTCTTAATTATTCTTAAAATCTCTCCCTCTCCCTCTCTCACTATTCCTTTCTTAATTATTCTTAAAATCTCTCACTATTTCTTTCCTAATTGTCCTTAAAATCTCTCACTCTCTCACTCTCTCACTCTCTCACTATTTCTTAATTATTCTTAAAATCTCTCACTCTCCCTCTCTCTCTATTCCTTTCTTAATTATTCTTAAAATCTCACACTCTCCCTCTCTCTCTATTCCTTTCTTAATTATTCTTAAAATCTCTCACTCTCCCTCTCTCTCTATTCCTTTCTTAATTATTCTTAAAATCTCTCCCTCTCCCTCTCTCTCTATTCCTTTCTTAATTATTCTTAAAATCTCTCACTCTCCCTCTCTCTCTATTCCTTTCTTAATTATTCTTAAAATCTCACACTCTCCCTCTCTCTCTATTCATTTCTTAATTATTCTTAAAATCTCTCACTATTTCTTTCCTAGTTATACTTAAAATCTCTCACTCTCTCACTCTCTCACTCTCTCACTATTTCTTAATTATTCTTAAAATCTCTCCCTCTCCCACTCTCTCTATTCCTTTCATAATTATTCTTAAAATCTCTCCCTCTCCCTCTCTCTATTCCTTTCTTAATTATTCTTAAAATCTCTCACTATTTCTTTCCTGATTATACTTAAAATCTCTCACTCTCTCACTCTCTCACTCTCTCACTATTTCTTAATTATTCTTAAAATCTCTCCCTCTCCCTCTCTCTCTATTCCTTTCTTAATTATTCTTAAAATCTCCCCCTCTCCCTCTCGCTCTATTCCTTTCTTAATTATTCTTAAATTCTCTCCCTCTCCCTCTCTCTTTATTCCTTTCTTAATTATTCTTAAAATCTCTCCCTCTCCCTCTCTCTCTATTCCTTTCTTAATTATTCTTAAAATCTCTCACTCTCCCTCTCTCTCTATTCCTTTCTTAATTATTCTTAAAATCTCACACTCTCCCTCTCTCTCTATTCATTTCTTAATTATTCTTAAAATCTCTCACTATTTCTTTCCTAATTATACTTAAAATCTCTCACTCTCTCACTCTCTCATTCTCTCACTATTTCTTAATTATTCTTAAAATCTCTCCCTCTCCCACTCGCTCTATTCCTTTCTTAATTATTCTGAAAATCTCTCCCTCTCCCTCTCGCTCTATTCCTTTCTTAATTATTCTTAAAATCTCTCACTCTCCCTCTCTCTCTGTTCCTTTCTTAATTATTCTTAAAATCTCTCACTCACCCTCTCTCTCTATTCCTTTCTTAATTATTCTTAAAATCTCTCACTATTTCTTTCCTAATTATACTTAAAATCTCTCACTCTCTCACTCTCTCACTCTCTCACTATTTCTTAATTATTCTTAAAATCTCTCCCTCTCTCTCTCGCTCTATTCCTTTCTTAATTATACTTAAAATCTCTCACTCTCCCTCTCGCTCTATTCCTTTCTTAATTATTCTTAAAATCTCTCATTCTCCCTCTCGCTCTATTCCTTTCTTAATTATTCTTAAAATCTCTCACTCTCCCTCTGTCTCTATTCCTTTCTTAATTATTCTTAAAATCTCACACTCTCCCTCTCTCTCTATTCCTTTCTTAATTATTCTTAAAATCTCTCACTATTTCTTTCCTAATTATACTTAAAATCTCTCACTCTCTCACTATTTCTTAATTATTCTTAAAATCTCACACTCTCCCTCTCTGTCTATTCCTTTCTTAATTATTCTTAAAATCTCTCACTATTTCTTTCCTAATTATACATAAAATCTCTCACTCTCTCACTATTTCTTAATTATTCTTAAAATCTCTCCCTCTCCCTCTCGCTCTATTCCTTTCTTAATTATACTTAAAATCTCTCTCTCCCTCTCGCTCTATTCCTTTCTTAATTATTCTTAAAATCTCTCATTCTCCCTCTCGCTCTATTCCTTTCTTAATTATTCTTAAAATCTCTCACTCTCCCTCTCTCTCTATTCCTTTCTTAATTATTCTTAAAATCTCACACTCTCCCTCTCTCTCTATTCCTTTCTTAATTATTCTTAAAATCTCTCACTATTTCTTTCCTAATTATACTTAAAATCTCTCACTCTCTCACTCTCTCATTCTCTCACTATTTCTTAATTATTCTTAAAACCTCTCCCTCTCCCTCTCGCTCTATTCCTTTCTTAATTATTCTTAAAATCTCTCCCTCTCCCTCTCTCTCTATTCCTTTCTTAATTATTCTTAAAATCTCTCACTCTCCCTCTCTCACTATTCCTTTCTTAATTATTCTTAAAATCTCTCACTATTTCTTTCCTAATTATACATAAAATCTCTCACTCTCTCACTCTCTCAATATTTCTTAATTATTCTTAAAATCTCTCCCTCTCCCTCTCGCTCTATTCCTTTCTTAATTATTCTTAAAATCTCTCACTCTCCCTCTCGCTCTATTCCTTTCTTAATTATTCTTAAAATCTCTCACTCTCCCTCTCTCTCTATTCCTTTCTTAATTATTCTTAAAATCTCTCCCTCTCCCTCTCTCTCTATTCCTTTCTTAATTATTCTTAAATCTCTCACTATTTCTTTCCTAATTATACTTAAAATCTCTCACTCTCTCACTCTCTCACTCTTTCACTATTTCTTAATTATTCTTAAAATCTCTCCCTCTCCCTCTCGCTCTATTCCTTTCTTAATTATTCTTAAAATCTCTCCCTCTCCCTCTCTCTCTATTCCTTTCTTAATTATTCTTAAAATCTCTCACTCTCCCTCTCTCTCTATTCCTTTCTTAATTATTCTTAAAACCTCTCCCTCTCCCTCTCGCTCTATTCCTTTCTTAATTATTCTTAAAATCTCTCACTCTCCCTCTCTCTCTATTCCTTTCTTAATTATTCTTAAAATCCCTCCCTCTCCCTCTCTCTCTATTCCTTTCTTAATTATTCTTAAAATCTCTCACTATTTCTTTCCTAATTATACATAAAATCTCTCACTCTCTCACTATTTCTTAATTATTCTTAAAATCTCACACTCTCCCTCTCTCTCTATTCCTTTCTTAATTATTCTTAAAATCTCTCACTATTTCTTTCCTAATTATACATAAAATCTCTCACTCTCTCACTATTTCTTAATTATTCTTAAAATCTCTCCCTCTCCCTCTCGCTCTATTCCTTTCTTAATTATACTTAAAATCTCTCACTCTCCCTCTCGCTCTATTCCTTTCTTAATTATTCTTAAAATCTCTCATTCTCCCTCTCGCTCTATTCCTTTCTTAATTATTCTTAAAATCTCTCACTCTCCCTCTCTCTCTATTCCTTTCTTAATTATTCTTAAAATCTCACACTCTCCCTCTCTCTCTATTCCTTTCTTAATTATTCTTAAAATCTCTCACTATTTCTTTCCTAATTATACTTAAAATCTCTCACTCTCTCACTCTCTCATTCTCTCACTATTTCTTAATTATTCTTAAAATCTCTCCCTCTCCCTCTCTCTCTATTCCTTTCTTAATTATTCTTAAAATCTCTCACTCTCCCTCTCTCACTATTCCTTTCTTAATTATTCTTAAAATCTCTCACTATTTCTTTCCTAATTATACATAAAATCTCTCACTCTCTCACTCTCTCAATATTTCTTAATTATTCTTAAAATCTCTCCCTCTCCCTCTCGCTCTATTCCTTTCTTAATTATTCTTAAAATCTCTCACTCTCCCTCTCGCTCTATTCCTTTCTTAATTATTCTTAAAATCTCTCACTCTCCCTCTCGCTCTATTCCTTTCTTAATTATTCTTAAAATCTCTCACTCTCCCTCTCTCTCTATTCCTTTCTTAATTATTCTTAAAATCTCTCCCTCTCCCTCTCTCTCTATTCCTTTCTTAATTATTCTTAAATCTCTCACTATTTCTTTCCTAATTATACTTAAAATCTCTCACTCTCTCACTCTCTCACTCTCTCACTATTTCTTAATTATTCTTAAAATCTCTCCCTCTCCCTCTCGCTCTATTCCTTTCTTAATTATTCTTAAAATCTCTCCCTCTCCCTCTCTCTCTATTCCTTTCTTAATTATTCTTAAAATCTCTCACTCTCCCTCTCTCTCTATTCCTTTCTTAATTATTCTTAAAACCTCTCCCTCTCCCTCTCGCTCTATTCCTTTCTTAATTATTCTTAAAATCTCTCACTCTCCCTCTCTCTCTATTCCTTTCTTAATTATTCTTAAAATCTCTCCCTCTCCCTCTCTCTCTATTCCTTTCTTAATTATTCTTAAAATCTCTCACTCTCCCTCTCTCTCTATTCCTTTCTTAATTATTCTTAAAATCTCTCCCTCTCCCTCTCGCTCTATTCCTTTCTTAATTATTCTTAAAATCTCTCCCTCTCCCTCTCGCTCTATTCCTTTCTTAATTATTCTTAAAATCTCTCACTCTCCCTCTCTCTCTATTCCTTTCTTAATTTTTCTTAAAATCTCTCACTCTCCCTCTCTCTCTATTCCTTTCTTAATTATTCTTAAAATCTCTCCCTCTCCCTCTCTCTCTATTCCTTTCTTAATTATTCTTAAAATCTCTCACTCTCCCTCTCTCACTATTCCTTTCTTAATTATTCTTAAAATCTCTCACTCTCTCACTCTCTCACTATTTCTTAATTATTCTTAAAATCTCTCCCTCTCCCTCTCGCTCTATTCCTTTCTTAATTATTCTTAAAATCTCTCCCTCTCCCTCTCGCTCTATTCCTTTCTTAATTATTCTTAAAATCTCTCCCTCTCCCTCTCGCTCTATTCCTTTCTTAATTATTCTTAAAATCTCTCACTCTCCCTCTCTCTCTATTCCTTTCTTAATTATTCTTAAAATCTCTCACTCTCTCACTATCTCACTATTTCTAAATTATTCTAAAAATCTCTCACTCTCCCTCTTTCACTATTTCTTTCTTAATTATTCTTAAAATCTCTCATTGTCTCTCTCTCTCTCTATTCCTTTCTTAATTATTCTTAAAATCTCTCACTCTCCCACTCTCTCTATTTCTTTCTTAATTATTCTTAAAATCTCTCACTCTCCCACTCTCTCTATTTCTTTCTTAATTATTCTTAAAATCTCTCACTCTCCCACTCTCTCTATTCCTTTCTTAATTATTCTTCAAATCTCTCACTCTCCCACTCTCTCTATTTCTTTCTTAATTATTCTTAAAATCTGTCCCTCTCCCTCCCTCTATTTCTTTCTTAATTTTTCTTAAAATCTCTCCCTCTCCCTATCTCTCTCTCTATTCCTTTCTTAATTATTCTTAAAATCTCTCACTCTCTCACTCTCTCACTATTTCTTAATTATTCTTCAAATCTCTCCCTCTCTCTCTCTCTCTCTCCCTATTCCTTTCTTAATTATTCTTAAAATCTCTCCCTCTCCCTCTCTCTCTATTCCTTTCTTAATTATTCTTAAAAACTCTCACTCTCTCACGCTCTCACTATTTCTTAATTATTCTTAATATATATATATATATATATATATATATATAACGTTCAATATTTCTCTTTTTCTTATTCTGACGCTCTCTTAATCTCAACCACTCACTTCATACTTTCAGTCTGTCTTTTTTTTCACTCTCCAGTTCATTATTTCTTGGCCCTCTCTTAGTATCAACCTCTATTCTTCTCGCTCTTTCTCTCAATCTTTGTCGGTCTCTGTTTCTTTTTCTCTCGATCACGGCATACAACTCATAGAACAGTATAATTTGGGTATAATTAAATTTTCAAATCAACACACCTTCAAATTTTCAGCCCTTTACGCTATCACATTTTCAAATCTTCACGCTATCACATTTTCAAATCTTCACGCATTCACATTTTCAAATCTTCACGCTATCACATTTTCAAATCTTCACGCTATCACATTTTCAAATCTTCACGCTATCACATTTTCAAATCTTCACGCTATCACATTTTCAAATCTTCACGCATTCACATTTTCAAATCTTCACGCTATCACATTTTCAAATCTTCACGCTATCACATTTTCAAATCTTCACGCTATCACATTTTCAAATCTTCACGCTATCACATTTTCAAATCTTCACGCTATCACATTTTCAAATCTTCACGCTATCACATTTTCAAATCTTCACGCATTCACATTTTCAAATCTTCACGCTATCACATTTTCAAATCTTCACGCTATCACATTTTCAAATCTTCACGCTATCACATTTTCAAATCTTCACGCTATCACATTTTCAAATCTTCACGCATTCACATTTTCAAATCTTCACGCATTCACATTTTCAAATCTTCACGCTATCACATTTTCAAATCTTCACGCTATCACATTTTCAAATCTTCACGCATTCACATTTTCAAATCTTCACGCTATCACATTTTCAAATCTTCACGCATTCACATTTTCAAATCTTCACGCATTCACATTTTCAAATCTTCACGCTATCACATTTTCAAATCTTCACACTATCACATTTTCAAATCTTCACGCTATCACATTTTCAAATCTTCACGCTATCACATTTTCAAATCTTCACGCTATCACATTTTCAAATCTTCACGCTATCACATTTTCAAATCTTCACGCTATCACATTTTCAAATCTTCACGCTATCACATTTTCAAATCTTCACGCATTCACATTTTCAAATGTTTAAGCCTTCATATTTTTTAATTTTCATGATTTCACATTTTGAAATTTTAACGCTTTCCCTTTTTCACATATTCAAGTCTTCACTTTTACAGAGTTTCACATTTTCAGCATTTTTAACTATTTATTTAAATTTCTCACAGTTATTTCTGCTTTCTTATAAGTTTGTTTTGCGAATAGATTGATTCACACGTAATATTTTGGTAATTGTTCGAATTATTGACGTTCACGGAGATTGTCGACTTCTTGAACCGTTTAGCTATTAGTCTAATCTATCTCTTTAATCATTCATACAAATTTTGTATACGCTTTTCTTTTACAAACTTATCATTGCTTCTAGAAGAATACTTCCAATAAATTTACACACAAAAGCACTATCATATGTGTGCGTGTGCATGTATGTATGCGTATATACTATTTTATAAAGATACATACTCAACTGGAATTCGAAATCGGTTCCCCGATTTCGATTCCCAGTTGAGTTCCTTGGATTCACTTTCGCATTCATTAATTTTTTCAATTAAGTTGTTGGTAATATTTTTCCTTCAAATATAAGCACTGATATGACGTCACAGTCTAGTACTCTTTTCTTTGTTTCCAATGAAGTTTTCCTGTCTCTTAATATTCTACTTAGGTTTTAGAATTCATCTTTGGCCTTCCCAACACGTCTTCGGATCTCGCTGTCGCACTTTATCTTCTATGTGAGAAAACTTCCTGGATATTTAAATTTCTGTACATGTTTGATTTTAAGGAAATTAATACTGAGGATCAGGAAAAGACAGATAACGTTCCTGGGACATGCAATGAGGAGTTTGAGTTTTATTTAACGGTATATCAACCTCTGTCGGTTATTTAATGCCTAAATATGTTAGGGTTTTAAGGTATTGTTTTTTAAATATATGGTTATAGTGAGAAGGTTGATTTAGTAAGATTTTAGTAAAATTCTTTGTTTTTATTCTTTTTTATTTTATAAAACTGAAAATGCCTTCTAGTTTTGTGTTCGAAAACGTTTTGCTGAGAATTTCTTTTTCAAAAATGTGTTATGGTAGTCATTTTTTAAAAAAATGTATTGTTGGTAATATTTTTCCTTCAAATATATATGTTTTTATAAAAATCTATTTTTATGTATATATTTCTATAAGAGTGTATTTTTATAATTGCATAGCGGTTTGAAGAAAAAATTATTATATAACATTTTTGAAGAAAAAATAATTCCCAGCAAAATATTTTTAAATAGAAAACTAGAAGACATTTACAGTTTTTGTTTAATAAAAAAAGAATAAAAACAAAGAAATTAATTAAAACCTGACTAAATCAACCTTCTCACTATAACCGAACACTAAAAAAAAAAAGCCCCCAAAACCGCACTTTTTTGGCATTAAATAACCCACAGAGGTGTTGATATGCCGTTAAATAAGACTCAGACTCAAACTTTGCCACTTAAACTAAAGAAAGGAATCTCTTAAGAGAGTGAGAGAAAAAAAACCCTATTTTGGCCGATAATGCAAGTTATGGCCTCGTGCCTGTATTACTTACCAAACATACTCACAAAAAAGCTGGCCAAAAAGATCAGAATGTAAGAAGTATATTTTCTGAATATATGTTGGAAGAGATAACAGTTAATCCTAGACTCAAAGAAGTTTTAAGATCATAGAAATCAGCGAAGCATCGGCTCGGCAGACTGTCCAACAATAATGTGGCCCTTCGGAAGAAGATTTCCTGGTGGACATTTCTTTATCTAATTTAAATACGAATATATTGGGGGTGGTTGGTCTCAATCTATTAAACTATGGATGTTGAAACTGGTAGAAATACGGAATGTAATGTCGAGTCGACTATGCAAAGTGGCTGTTGCAGAAAATAGTTCATCACCCACAGGGCTATGTAGAAACTTTGAACTCTAGCAAAATGAGAAACAGCTTCACCCCAATATGGCTTCAATAATGACTGTTTCATTCTAGTAAACGGAATAAATGTTTCTGGCAGTCTATTATCATTTTGTTTATCTTTTTTCTCGTGAGGGTTTTCACTCGTTGGCAATCTTCTAAAATCCATTGAGTCAGTTTTTTTTAATAATTTCACTCCAAGCAAGGCGTTCCACTGCCACTGTTGCACAGGATGTTACATAGGGGAAAATGATGAGAAAGAGTGTGTTAGATACAGGAAATATCAGAAGGAGGGTGATAGACGTGTAAGGATACCGAGGATGAGGGCTGGGTAGATGGGAAGAGAGTTTGACAGAATGAATGCGAGTTAGTGTGATAAGAGGTGTCTATTGACCTTACATTTAAATTCCTGGAGATTGTAGCTGGACGTATATGGAAGGGAATCCCACAGGCGGGGAGTGCGAGAAAAGAAGCTGTTGGAGTAGAAATTGCGGTTACATTTTAACGGTTTAACTGTAAAAGGGTGAGATTGCTGATCTAGTATATCGTGCAAATTCATACCTAGGGGGCACCAGTGATCTAAGTTCATTGGAGCAGAAGACGTGAAAGTATTTATAGAAGAGGCACAGGGAAGCCACATCACGCCGGTGAGAGATTGACTGCAGCCGGGCTGCCAAGTCGGTATCGATCATATTCTCCAATGCATTTTGACAAGAACCCCGAGGGAAATACTAGGGGCACCCGACCAGTTATTTAGATATCGTATTTCAGAAACAAGATATAACTCAAACAGCATCTGTGATCTAATTTTATATGTTTTCTTCCTTTTTATGCGTAAGCTAATCTTAATTATTTTTGTTTCAGTTTTCTAACCTTATTTTTAAAATTATTTTCCGTTATAAGCATAATTTTGCAACTTTGATTTGTAAATCTTTGAAATTAATATACAAAAAGTCTAAAATTGTTTGCTATTTAGTTGATTTAGTAATACAACGCCTAAGGTTATGTCATGTATCAATACCGTGCTGATATAACAATGCAACATTTCAGTGAAACTAGATTTCGTGATTAATGCATATAATAATACAATCACAATTTGTTATATTATAAACGAAAAGTTTTATGTCGCTGAAAATTCAATGAAAAAAATGCGAATCGCTTTTGACTCTAATGTCATGATTAGGTTTTTGTTACACAGGTGTCCCCTTGAGGCAACACACAAGCGAATATGTCAAAGTCAGTTAAGGACAACACAGCTGTTGTGGATTTGACAGCATCTGGTTTTTCCACACGCATATGGATAAGTAGAATATTACTTCGAGTTAGAAGTATTAAATGTCAATGATGTCATCGTATTTCTCTTGAATTATTCGCCTCTTAAAATGTAGTTATCTCACTCAGATCAGAGTTTTCTCTCACCAAAAATTACTAAAGGCAAGTCAGCAAGACTATGTGTTTAGGTAGATACCTCGGTCACTGTTGACTATATGGTAATAGACTGCTATCATTTGGTTACGTTATATCAATATGGAAAGAATTTATTTTCTCCTCTTGTCATGGAATCCAACTACTAAATTTCATAGGTGTGAATCTCAAAGGCCTTATTGTGAATTGAACATAAGACACCTCAGCCAAAATCCAGACTCGCTTGGGCAATTTTGTTTCCAAGTCTGATAACCGTTACACTAACTTGGATGTACATCAAGATAAATGATACAGATTACAGGGAGAATTGGATTTATGTCTTTTCCAAAGGGTATTAGTGTAAAGTGAAAATGAGTAGCCTCAGCCGCAATTCGAAATCGGTTTGTCAAGTCCGTTTCCCAGCGTGATAACCATTGCACTAGTTTGGCTTCCTACCTAGATAAATAGCAATAAACAGATGACAGAGAAAAGTTGATTAGTGTCTCACCTAGAGACTTTAGTGTGAAGTAAATACAAGCAGCATCAACCAAATTTTAAACCCGGGTCAATGGTTGAATTTTACGCTGTGATACAATTTTCTGTGAAATTTCTGTTTGGATATGTATTACTTCAGTCAATGTTGCTGCCTTCGTTTAAAGCAAGAATTCCCACCTGGGTGATATTGCCAATCGGTGGGCGATTTCAACTGACGGGTAGGCGATATGCAACTGCTCAGAAAATGGTGGGCGACTGGAAGTTTTGGTGGGAGATATAATGATTTTGTATTTTAAAAATGTATTTCAATAAATATTTTTTAAAGAAGCTGTTAAATGGTAATAACTGTCACATTCCACGATAAGATATAAATATTCCCTCAAACGAGAAATATTTTTGCATTTTTCTGATATAGATCACATAAAGATAGACCAAGAATCGCTTGGTCAGATTAAGAAGAGATCTCATGATAATTCTATTCTATGTAAAATTGTTTTTTGTTATTACATTGACCATTTCGGACATATTATGACAGAAAAAAATGTCCATCAAAACAATTCGAATATTTATTATACATATAGGCTGTGAAATTATTTTTTTCTATTTAAAAATGCGCAATGAGGTATAAAAAGAGTTGGGAAACGTTGAATTAAATGTAAATCCCTGTGACAATGAGCTCATGAAAATTTCTGCCATTTTGTATTTTTAGAAGCCAACAAATCTCTCCATTCATCCTGTGTGCTGTGAGATCAAAATTTCTATTGACTCATCAACTCTAGACTGTTTGGCAACTAGTGATCCCAGTTTCATCCATATTTATCTTGTAGCTAGTTGGACGAGAGATACATTTTTCAAGATATTTTGCGCATGATTGAACGCAATAATCTGGCTACACAAATTTATTTTTCTGTCATGCTAAACGCTACCTCATCCATAAAACCGAAGCAAACTGTCCTTTTCCCTCTTTTAAGAACTGGTAAATACCCCCATTTTTGTAATGTCGTTTTTACTTGATTTTACAATTTAGATGAACATTCTGAACGTCTTCCAATATGCAATTACAGAAAGGACGGATCCAAATTAAGATGTTTGTTTGAAATATATCCAGTTATTTCGTAAAAAAAAAAACTAGAACCTGTTTCCGCGAATTTGATGCTAATTCAGTCAGTTAAGTGCCATACGTGATAAACGCTCGGGCGATCATGTCTCGTAAGAGACATGACTGACTGGGCAGACGATTATCCCGCAGTAGTTTGCCATTGCTTTCTGCGGTATACTGGTTGCCGACCAAGGCTTTAGAACCCAATCTGTCCTGCTATTTAACCCATAACTGGAAGGAATAGACGGTTTAATAACTTTCCCAAGGGTATTTGCGCGTAAGTGAATACAATGGATTCAGCTGGAATTCGAACTCGGCTCCCCGATTTCTCGTTCCGAGCCGATATCCACTGTACCACAACGTACATCTACTAATGATACTAATTATCATCAAATAAAAGAAGACTATACTGCGACCAAACATTCTCCCATGATGTTACTCGATCGGAAATGAAAGAAATGGTTCTATGTATCCATGGATTAAAGATTTGTCGTAGGAAATAGATTTTTCTTCTTTCGTCTATGTTTCTAAACATCACATCACCCAGAGTTTTCACCCTTTACTATAGTCCAAATTTAGATTCCTGCTACATCCAGAAGTTTTGTCACGATAGATTCGTGGTCGAGATTAATATAAGCGTAACAAGGCAGAAAATGTAGATCTTGAAATATGACTTGGGATTTATTTGAAAAGATGATGACTTAATAGTTTGTAATCCCAAAGGGTGTACATTAAAATAGCGAACTTGTTTTTTAGATGTTTTTTACATTAATATAACTTTTGAAGAATAAAGGAGAGGTTTACAGCAGTAGAAATGTCGTTCTACAGAAGGATGCTAAGGATTCCATGAACTGAGCAACGATGAGGTTGGAAAAAATGCAAACGAGAAGAATATTCATACTTAAAATGAGAAGGAGACAGATGTGATTCCTTGGTCACGTAATAAGAAAGGAAGGTCTGGAGAATTCAATACTCACAGGACGGATAGAAGGAAAGCGAGACAAGGAAGATCAGCGCGAGACATATTTGATAGGCCTGAGCAAATGGATGGCGGAGCAAGGTTCAGAAAATATACCAAGAGAAAATATATTGAGAGCGACAAGAGCGACAGCAAATTAGATGTCTGTGATCACTAACATCCTGAAGGGAAACGGCATGGGATGAAGAAGGAGATACCTACTTGTATACAAGAATGAAATGTTTCGATTCTCTTATATTACGTGAACACTATTGAAGTAGTAACGTAGACTAATTATACTGTCTAGCTGTTACTAGCAATGCATCTACTACACGCACCGTGCGAGTCTTGTATTTGTGATATACTATTATTCCCAACCTCCTTTTTGTTGATTATTCACGCAATGACATAGCTAGATAATTTCTATGCGGATCTTGTGCCAGTTTCTGGGTAATTACTGGAGCTCTTTGCATTGTTACTAACATATGAACCCTCTCCAAGTCACGGATAATCAATATATTAAATTTTCAAATCGGCGAGTACAGAATTGAAATCCTTCGATCTTGCAACAATAACGATAATCTTACTCTTTAATTCAGTTTACAACTGTTTGTAGGAATCGATCCAAAATCCTAAAGTGACACTCAAGACCAACACTTATGGGTTGAGAGACCAGACCCTACGGAAAGTGGAGAGTGATTGTGGAAAGAACGGGTTATCGATTCGCTTATAAAAGCAAACAAATTAAGCGTTCGTAATAATCGACAAGACAAAGTGCAACGGTTAATAGTTCTTCTCCAGTGTTCCGTGCTGAAGTCATTCGCCAGAGGTCGAAGTCAATGAATAAAGTGTTTAAATCCGTTAAATACTTATCAATACTAAGTGCTTGGCTTCGAATGATATTTCCGAAACCACGGTTCGTGAGTTCGATTATCGATTATTAAGCCTGATAATCTCAGTAATAACGACAATTCTGAAAAATGCCAGTCGATTTTGAGTTTTACAAGTCGAAGCCAAATTTAAGTAAAAGAATTCAAATGTTTGTGTCATGGACCCGGTTAAGGGTCCAGCAAGAAATAATACATAAATCAAAATAGAAAATAACGATATATATATATTAACACAGCAAAATACAACACTTGGAACTTTGTTACTGGAACGATAATACGGGTTAGCTAGTAATACTATTATTCAACCCTCGAACTGTAATTCGCAATGGTTATTACAGTAGAAGTGTTGGCTATCTACTGGCTATCTCCAGGCTACTCACTCTATCTCTCCTAATACCTCTTGTGAGGGGAAGTATATGTAGTGGTGGGAAGAGTTCATTCCGTTGAATGGGTGATGCCGCCATGACAGTTTGAATCAGTGATAATAAACTGAATATAAGAGATAATAAAACTCGATCTAGAATAGGCTGTACTAGAGGTCAGTCAGTTAAGTGCCATGTGTGATAAACGCTTTAGACGATCATGAAAAAGACATAACTAACTGGACAGAAGATTATCCCGCAGTAGGTTTTCATTGCTTTCTGCGGTAGACTGGTTGCCAGCCATGGCTATAGAACCCAGTCTGTCCTATTATTTAACCCAAAACTGGAGGAAAGAAACGGATTAATTCCATTCTCAAGGATATTTGTGCGTAAGTGAATGAAAATAGTTCAACTGGAATTCGAACTCGGCTCCCCGATTTGTCGCTCCGAGTTTATATCCACTGCACCACAATGCACGTACTAGAGGTAGTTTCGCCTAAAACCGCAAGTTGCTACAAAACCAAATCAATCACCTGAAAACTGAAATAACATCGCCAGACCTACGCTTTTATATGCTTGTTCTGAATGGGGCAAAACTCGTTCACAGATATCTAAACTGTCAGTTACAGATAACGAGTTTCTAACATTAATAGTTAAAATCGTTTTGGTTCTTGATGAAGACGACATATTATGATCTGACGTTAGAGAATCACTAACAAAGAACTGTAACAAAAACAAACACCACATCACTGTTGAAATTTCAGTAGCAACAACTACAATTAATAGCAAGTGTAACTAAATCAGAAAATAATTATATACACAAGATGTTGATATTTTATATGGCATCAACAGATGAGGAAGGAAAGACACATCAGTACGAGAAAGAGCGACAGCACATTATTCTAATTGAAAGTTGTTATATCTAAACTTATTTATTAATTTTGTGTGTGTGTGTGTGTGTCCGTTACCTATAGACTCCGAAACGGCTGAACAGATTTTCTTGAAAATTTACACAGTTGTACTATAAGCGTCCGCGAGTGTTCTTAGCATGTTTTTGTGTCGAGGTACCCTCGATAAATATCGATAATCGAAAAATCGGGTTATAGAAGGAGTGGTCCGATTTTAATCAAATTTGATACACTCATAGACAAAGACATAAGAAACGATATTCAGAAGTTTCAAGGTTGCAGATCTTACAAAAGTGCAAAAATCGATAATATATATATATATATATATATATATATATATATATATATAAAGGTAAGATGTTTGTGTGTGTGTGTGTCTGTTTATCTGCCTGTATGTCTGTATTTTTTCAGCCCTTTTTGTTTTAGTTTTTGCTTCGGGTTTGGCTCTAAGTAGGTATAATTGTAGTTATTAGTCCCAGCCATTATACCATTTACTCAGAGGACTTATTTAGCCTTCAAAACAAAAAAACTTATTTGATATCGATAGCAGGAAATCTGACTTAAATCCATTCATTTTTCTTTCAGTCTACAGTTTTCTTTTAACTGGAAACAACTATTGCTTTTCAGTCTTTCGTGCCAACGTCCAAAGGCTCTGCGCTCCAGGAACTTTTAAAACTTTCATTACACCCGAGCAACGCCGGGCTATATTGTTAGTATTTCAAACGACAGTAATACATGCATTTCGGTCAATGTACGCCAAATGTTTCCTTATAAGAAAACAGATAATATTAACATTAGCATTATTTATGAATAGCTTTATATAGATGTTCAATGATTACACATTTCAGAATGTATGGAGAGCACAATGATGCGATATGCAATA
This sequence comes from Ascarosepion bandense, assembly GCA_037127315.1. Taxonomy (NCBI): domain Eukaryota; kingdom Metazoa; phylum Mollusca; class Cephalopoda; order Sepiida; family Sepiidae; genus Ascarosepion; species Ascarosepion bandense. The sequence continues at coordinate 1,076,557 of JBBBDQ010001639.1, forward strand.
CCCTAGATTGCGTATATACTTTAAAAAGTAAAATGGTATACGATACATACGTATATATATATATATATATATATATATATAGCATAATGATGATCCACGTGTACTGTCTTAATATGTATAGGAAAAACTACTGAAAAGTTGTAAGTCTAAAAATGTATTTTTTGGCAGCATTTATTTATTTCTATTATTGTATATATATATTTGATATTTCAGACCGGCCTCGGCCTTTTATCAGAAAAAAAATCTTTTTGTTTCTGATGAAAGGCCGAGACATCTCTGAAGGAACATCCATCCATTGCGATCCGTGATAATTCAGTCTGAGCGGTCATAATGGAATGTAAGTAGTTTGATTTTCGAGGCGTTGCGTTTATTCTGTTGTTCGGGATGTTAGAACGATATAAGAAAAATCAGCTTCCAGTCTCTGGTTGTCTAGTTTCAGATGTGCACCCATATACAATTCTATAATCAGTATAGATATTTACCGCAAATGGTCAGAGTATATTCATTTAACAAATAACACTGGTCGATAATTTTAACCCAAATGTTGGAGAATGGGCACATAATTCTGGGCTTTTATTTTAAGCTGATTCTGAAAATCAAGTCAATTTGACCCTCATCATAGGTTATTCTTTGCGCAGATGAAGCTTTTTTTGGTTAGACTAGTCCAAATGTTTCATTTCACTGTGTAGTGCCAAGACATAATAATTTAAGGAAAAAGCTTGAAACATTTTATTTTAGCTTCAAGACACTTATACAATAAACAAATATTCTAATAACTACCTAAGTATATTTTCAGCCTTTTTACTCTCTATATTCGGACCTAGATATGCGTTGTGGTGCAATGAATATCGGCTCGGAACGAGAAATCGGAGGAGCCGAGTTCGAATTCCAATTGGATTCCTTGCATTCACTTACGCACAAATACTCTTGGGAAAGGTTATTAATCCGTTTCTTCTCTCTCCAGCGATGAGTTAATAACAGGACGGATTGGGTTCTATAGCCTTGGCTGGCAACCAGTCTACCTCAGTAAGTTATGGCAACCTGTTTCGGGATAATCTTCTCTCCAATCTTTCGAGACATGATCGCTCAAGCGTGTATCATGTATGGTACTCAACTGACCTAGAAATACGTCATATTCTGTATTTATTACCTGACGCCAAGAATCCCAATTTTCGCATCTAAAATCCTGGGCGTTTGTGATTTTGGTAAACATTTCTATTTTCTATTTAGGCATTTTGATTGGGAATTTCTGATTGCTCATTCTGGGATAGATAATACAGTTTAAAGTGTTAGATCATAATAAGTAATATATTAATCCTTATTAAAAAGCTAAGACAAAATAAAACTTAATCAATTATATACATAACAAACATTTTAAGAGAAATGTAAAGTAAACAAAGAATATGAACAAAGTTTGAGCATATGAGAATCTATGACATGCAACGTTTTTCATCTTTGTTCACTGAAGGAAATTCTTGGCGTTTGTTAATAAATCCACAGAAAATGAAGTGTTTCCAGGTTAGAAAATAAATACTGAAACTGCTGAAAATACATTTTGTAGGTTATTAGGATGTTTTTCCTTGTATGATAAGTTATTTAACTTAAAATAGTATGTTACAAGTGTTTTCCTTAAGTTATTATGTCCAAGCACTTCGCACGAAATCTACGGCTATATCGTGTTGAATGCACCGGTTCTTGTCCGATTACCGAAGTTAAGCAACATAGAGCCTGGTCAGTATTTAGATGGGTGATCATTTGGGAATACCAGGTGCTGTAGACGTAAGGACTAAGAAGAGTCTACCGGTCTTCCAGGTTTGGGGGTTGCGCACAGGGCTAACAACCCTACCCCATAAGAAACAGTAACTGTTACGGAAACAGTAACAAAAACTTAATGCCCTACACACTATTGGGTGTAAAAGGGGTGAGACGATGATGACTTCACAATAAAATTAGATATTTTGGCCTATTTTAAGCAAAAAAGACATTATCTGTACAAAGAAAACATGATCTGATGGGGCAAAACAGACTTTATTTTCAGAATCAGCGTTAAACAGTAGATCAGAATTCTGCCCCTATTTGCCAACAAATTTTGATTATAAAAATGACGACCAGTTTAATTTATACAAAGTAACAAGACGACTGATCTGTGAAGCAAACTTCTTTCGATATTGTATACATAATAACTCGTATTATGTACGAATTGAAAACGCTATTTCAATATATTTTCTTTAAAGGCATAAGCAAAGCACATGTATTTAATGTTCTGCACACGATGTTTTATGAACACGGGATCAGAATCTTATTTAAGCAGGTTCTTTTAAATGTGGTGTCGTTTTTTTTATGTTAGCAAAATGTCAGAAATATTTTTTTATTTCATTTGAACTCCCAATTTAAATAAAGTCAACAGAATCAACAATTGACTTGAACAGATCCTATCGAATTTTATTGCATTTTCTCGAGAAGGCATTAAACGAATATCGATTTTAAAGCGTTTGATCTTCAAAATGGGAAATAAATTGTTTTAGCAATAAAATGAAAATAACACGAAAACTGAACAAGATTTATAGGCATTATTTTCACAGGGAATTTAAATTAATTTAAAATGTCAGTTTGGCTCGATGTATTCCAGTCTATGTTTTTTTCTATTTAGCTATGAATTTTCGCATGTATCCTTTTTCGAATTATTGATTGTGTAAAAAGGAAACACGAAAGAATTTGATAATTCGAACTACTGTCTTATTAATCCCCATAAGGTTTCGACTTTACCGGTTCTATATATCGTCAGATGTTTTTCGTTCGATCTGAAAATTAATTCAATCCACAGGTGTATACTGGATTTGTTCTGATCTACATGCTAGAGAGGATAACTTGATTTAAATGATTGTGACGCCCTTTGCTTTATCTAAAAGAAATACTATTTATTGCCACGCTTTACCGAGATATTTAGTACACAACCACTAATTAAGGAACATTTTCTTCACTAAACCAGATATCTAAAACATCGTTAATTTTTTAATTGAATTCATCATATACAAACCAGTAAAGCCACTGAGATGCAAGTGGTTGCTGAGTGTAGAAGAGTTACAAAAAGAAAATTTCCCAGTGGGCGGGAACAAAAGAATTGTAATCAGAGAGACGGGCGACAGAATTACCACTGCATTTCAATTTTAAGTAGATTAGAGTTGGCTCGAAAGCAAGGAAGCTGAAGGGAGTCCCACAAGCGAGAAGTACGAGAAAAGAAACCGTTAGCATAGAATTTATGGTTGTATCTAACCAACCCAGCTACAATTTGGTGAGAGTTCATTGCCAGGCTAGAACTGCACTTAAATTCAAATAGCCTAGTCACCATAGTGAATATATTATACAGTAGACCAATCCCGTGGTGCAAATATTCATGTTTAATGTGTAATCAATGAACACGCACTTTAATATCACAACCTGGGATTGAATAAAAGGGTTCAATTCGAAATTCCGAGAAGCTCAAAAGAATGTAAGGGAATTGTGCAAAGACCGTCGTGCGTAATTCTGTTGTGGTCAGTAATTTGATGAAAGAAACAATCTTTGAGAGAACAATTGCTACTCTACGAAATTCAGACCAAAAGAAGAAAAAAGGCCAACAAATATCGATTCACTTCATTCGTTCTTCTTTCTCTGAAGTCGATATGGCAAGAATGAAGAACCGAATACAAAATTTAGGTCATGAGTATCCAGTAGATAACAAATGCAAATAGAAAAGTTCGAACGGAAGAGAAAACGTTGAAGTAGTGCGTTTTGATATAAGATATAACCAACATAACACAGTAAAGAAAATCGTTTGGCATACTCACTAACTAATAATAAGGATATATATATATATATATATATATATATATATATCCTTATTATTATGCTCTCATTACGATTGATCACTCAAGAGATGAAATTTTAAAAACAGTTTCCACTTCTGCGATATACGCATTACTCCTCCCTCAGGAATTAATTGAGTTCTTTCGTTGACTGGCGTGTGTATACACTGCTTATATATAACACGATAAAATTTCCCTTCTGTGGCTTAGTGGGTAGCGACTCCCACTGACACAGATCAATCGAGTTTCAATTCCCTTCCACATGTCTGCTTTCCCGACAGCTACAGCCTCCAGGAGTTTAAATGTAAGGTCAATAGGCTCCTCCTATCACACTAACTTGCATCTATTCTTCCAACACTCTCACCATCTACCCAACCCTCATTCTCGGTATCCTTACACGTCTATCACACTCCTTCTGACATTTCCTATGTCTAACCATTCTTTCTCACCACTTTCCCCTCTATGTAACCCCCTGCGCAATAGTGGCAGTGAAATGCCTTGCTCGAGGTGAAACGATTATAAACAAAAATAAAATGTGTCAAGCCACACTTATGAGCTGTGATACAGCAAAACAGGCTTGTATGTGGATGACTAATATATATACACACACATATATACAACCTTTGAGATCTGAAAAAAAATCACTCGACCAGGGAGAGCGAGGGAAAATTTACTCGCCCCAAACCTTATTTTTCTCGACCGACTCCATTTTCTTAATATTCACCTTACGTAAACATAACATGAATCCCTGACAGAAAACGAAAAATGAAATTAAAATTAAAATTTCGAATTTCTAGGATTTCAAAAATTTTAAAACATAATAACAACAAAATTTGATATTTCTTCTTAATAATAGCATAAACTTTGTAGGTTTTTTTTTAGTTTTTTATAAGCGTTTCACCCCGAGCAGGGTATGTCACTGCCACTACTGCGCAGGAGGCTAAGTAGAGTGGAGAAAGGATGATTAAATATAGGAAGTGTCAGAGGGTGGGTGATAGGCGGGTAAGGATACCGAGAATGAGGGTTGGGTAGATGAGAGTGTTGTGAGAATAGTTGGGAGTTAGTGTGATAGGAGGTGTCTATTGACCCTACATTTAAACACCTGGAGATTGTAACTGTCGGGAAAGCAGACTTGTGGAAGGGAGTTCCACAGGCGGGAAGCGCGAGAAAAGAAGCTGTTGGAGTAGAATTTACGGTTACATCTTATTTGTTTAACTGTAAAAGGGTGGGACCTAGTTGCTAATCTAGTATCTCGTGTAAATTCGTGCTTAGGCGGCACCTGTGATCTAAGCTCATCGGAGCAGAAGCCATGAAAGTACTTGTAGAAGAGGCACAGGGAAGCCACATCACGCCGGTGTGAGAGCGGCTGCAGCCGGTCTGCCAAGTCAGTATCAACCACGTTACAGATCCTCCTTTGTATTTTGTCAAGAAGCCCAAGGAGAGCAGCAGGGGCACCCGACCAGATATGGCAGCAATATTCAATACACGGGCGGATGGTAGATTTGTATATGTGCAGAATAGATTCAGGTGGGGAAAATTTCCGGGCCCTGCACAGGGAGCCGACTTTCATAGCAGCAGATCTGGCAATGGATTCAATATAGTCATTCCATTTGAGGTCCGCCGAAAGTGTAAGGCCAAGGAGACGTAGTATTTTACTCTCTGGGAGTGTAGTTTTCTTTCTGTTTGACTACGACTTCCATCACATAGATGATAAAAAAATAACAAATCTGATTTTGTCAACAATCTTCTATAAGAAAAATTAATTATGTGCATAATTTGTTTTTCGGTGCGTGTTTAAAAGAAGTATGCTTTTTTTTTCTTTATTTCAAATGTTCGTTTTTACTTTTCATAAGCGGGTAGGAAAAATAATCTTTAGTCAAGGATAATAGTTTTCCAAATGAGTTTCTAAAAATCATTGAGCGTCTTTAATTTGGGTGTCAGAGACATTTTGGCTCTACTCTTGAAACGTTAATTAAACGTAAGTTTACACTGACCGGGACAATAATGTCAGTGTTGGTAACTCTAAGTAATTTGTGAATCTTCAATGGCATACTTTTGCGTTGTAAAAGGAATCAGATGTTCTTTTTCTACATTTGAAGGGACAGGTTTCATTGCGAGATTTATAATCGACCGCAGTCAAGTAAAGCAAAAATCGCTCAAATAAGTTTTTCCTTGATTGAGTCGATCGAGCGAGTGAAATCTGAAAGGCTATGCATCCCTCATTCAGTAAAATGAATTAGAGCGCCCTAGCTATTGGGCACGTATAATGATATGCGCTAAAATGTCTGCCTGCTTCCACCGAACGCCCATAGCCCAGGGGTAGAGTCGCCGACTGACGCCATTTTGGTCGAGGTTCAATCCTGGGTAAAAAAGCAATCGGAGTCTAACCGTACTGAATGACTGTGATACGGTGAAACAGATCTGTCTGCGGATGACGAAATATATATATATATATATATATATATATATACTCGTCATTTGTAAACGAGTTATTATGTGACCTAAGTCTCTACCATGTTGTGTCTTCAGGTGATTTGCAATAATTTGTTGTATTTTAAAAAATTGCGCGTTTAAAATTCCCCGTTACATGAGTGTTCAAAAAATAAAAACCGTAAAATCAAATATTGCAAATCGCCTGAAGATACCACATGCTAGAAACCTAGGTCGCGTAATAACTCGTTTAAAAATGAAGAATATTCAAAAGTTCAACAATATAATTGTATTGAACACTTTTTACTACAACTGTGTACTGGTCTAATTTTAGTATGACCAAAAACTAAGTCATTAAACAATTATATATATATATAATCCCAAAAGACTTATCAAATTAATATAAAATATTAAGCAGATTAAAAGCAATACGAAATATATAGAAGAAAACGCAACACCTAATTAAACTGTTATAAATCCAGAATTTATTTCGGTAGTTGCAAAACTGAGAAACTGCTTCTGAGACCCCGAAAAATAAATGTTACATTTAACTTTTCTTCTTCTTCTTCTTCTTCTTCTTCTTCTTCTTCTTCTTCTTCTTCTTCTTCTTCTTCTATGTGCACAGCCTTTCCGGACGTAAGCGATCATGGCATTCCACGTCTCCATATTCCCGGTGGCTCTAAGCACCCTTTCTCCTGTAACACCATGTAACCCCCGTTCTGTCATCCAACTGCTCAGGCCCTTCAAATATCTGCTCTTTTCTTCTGTCTCTTTTTCCCTGTATTAGGCGAGTTAGTATCAGGTTCTCCAAACCCTCCTTCCTCATTGCATGTCCCAGGAACTATAGTTGTCTCATCCTGATGCTCAATATTAATTTCCTTTTTGTTTCGATCCATTCCAAAACCTCGTCATTGCTCATATGATCGGTCCACAATATCCGCAGCATCTTTCTGTATAACCAAATTTCAGCTGCTTCAAGTTTCTTCTTCATCTTTGATGATATTGTCCAGAGTTCACTGCCATATTGAAGAACCGACATCACATAGTAACCTAATACTCTCGGCTTTGTTTCTAGTGAAAGTTTCCTACCTCTTAATACTTTATTCAGCTTCTGTGTCCTTCGCCATATCAATTCGCCTTCAGATCTCTCTGTTGCACTTTCTGTCTTCTGTTAAAACACTTCCAATGTATTTAAATTTTTGTACCTGCTTGATTTTAGTATTCTCCACCTATATTCGGTATTTTCGGTTGCTCTTTTCCCTGACGGTCATGGTTTCGGTTTTCTTACAGTTTATTTGTAGTCCTTTCTTGTCACTCTGTTCAGCTACCTTCTGTAGGAGATCTTGCAGTATCCTTTCCGTGTCTGCATTCAGCACTGTATGGTCTGCGTGCTGTATATTATTCAAATTGTGGCCTCCGATTACAAATCCTGGCGTAGCATCTAGGGCCCTCAAAATATTCTCGCAGTTGAACAGATCCGGTGAAAAGACACATCCTTGTCTTACGCCCCTTTCTATCTTTGTATATCGGCTGGCTTCATTACCAGTTAGTATGAAGGCAGTTTGTTGCAATTCAGGATTACTCTTATGTTGTTCCCAAATTTGTCGATGCTGCTGGGTATCTCCATCAATTCTTTGTGGTGTATTTTGTCGAACGTCTTTGCATAATCAATAAAACATAGGTACAATTTCTTCTTCATTTGCATTGCCCTTTCAGAGAGCATCCTCCTCATAAATATGGCGTTCCTTGTTTCGGTGTCTTAAACGAACTCAGACTGTTCTTGTCCTATCTCTGGCCTGATTCTGCTTCTCAAGTTATTCATCAGGATTCAGACGATCAGTTTTGTGTTATGACTTATTAAGCTGATAGTTCGGTAGAGTTCGCACTCGTTTGCACCTCGCTTCTTAGGCAGTGCTATGAAAATCGCTTAGGTCGTTTAGTATTACACCACAATTATAATTTGATTTATTATTTCCGTAAATTTCTCTATGCCGAATTTCTCAAGGGGTATCAGCAGCTCTATTACAATGCCGTCTGGACCAGCTGCTTTGTTTCTGTTCCGTTTGGCCATTGCAGGTTCCACTTCGGACTGTAATATTTCCGGTCCGTCCTCATCTTTTCAGTATATTCAAAAAGAGAGGAAATTAGGTTCCTGCTATCCACCTAGGGGTCCTTGACACAATCCTACGAAGAATCTGTTTGGCGGATGTGCGTTGTGGTGCGCGGATGTGCGTTGTGGTGCAATGGATATCGACTCAGAACGACAAATCTGAGTGCCGAGTTCGAATTCCAGTTGAATTCCTTGCATTCACTTACGCGCAAACACCCTTGGGAAAGGTATTAATCCATCTCTTTCTTCCAATGATGGGTTAAACATAGGACGTATTAGGTTCTATATTCTTAGCTGGCAACCATTCTACCGCAGAAAGCAAATGCAACCTACTGCGGGATAATCTTCTGCCAGTCAGTCATGTCTCTTTCGAGACATGATCGCCCAAGCGTTTCTCATGTATGGCACTTAACTGACTGAATGGTACGAGTGTCAATAGTAAAACATTGTAACAGAAGATACCGAAAATGTCAAAAAAAAAAATAAATGAAGAAACCATACACCAAATCACACATATATAAAAAAAAATCGTAAAGGAAAAACAATGTGCAATAACAAGCAAGAGAATAGATATAATTATACACAAATGAAACGCGCACTGACATATAACTTTTAGACGCTATATATGCACACAATAGAAAAACTAAAAAAAAAAAAGAAGAAATACAAAACAAATAGAAAAGGAAAGAAAAAAGAAAAAGACTCTATATATTATAATGTATGTACAGTCACAAATGATTATCAATCACAATTACGTAATAATTAAAGATTAACAAGGATTTTTTTCTTTTTACAAGAAAAACGATTGATAAAGAAAACGATTCACAAAATAAGCATAAATACAAAAATTATAAAATTTAAAACAAGAAAAAAAGGAAATATGATAGAGAATAACAGGCATAAAAAAGACCTGTATAGTAAAAAATGAAAAAAAAACAGTCACAAGTGATTGAATATCACAAACCAAAAAGGTTCAAATACAAATAAAGAATAAAAAAAAGATAAAAATAATACATTTAAAGTAAGAAGGTAGAATCGCAACAGATGCCTCTAAAGATTAGCTAAAGTAAACATATATGATGAAAAATGTAGCAATTTTATTGTCAAACCCATCATATTATTGAAAGGAAAGATGAAAAAATTGTTTTTATTATCATAATATATATGTTATCGCTTTTAGTGCTTTTAAAATTCTGATTAAATTTTTCTTGCGTCTATATATGTTTACACAAGGATAAAAATTGCATAGAAAATTTTTATGTCTTTTAGCGATTAAATGCACATTGAAAATAAACATTTGAATATGCTACGAAAATCATATATACATACATACATACAGATTTGCATATATATATATATATATATATATATATATATATATATATATATATATATGCAAATGACTATTTCCGCTCTCACACCATGATTGAGCACTCTGGAAGAATGGTAGTCTTTGAAACACAGTAGCTACTCTGGCATGTACGCATCGCTCATTTGGTAATGAATTAGCGCACACTGACTATTGGGCATGTATAATGATAATATACATGTTAAAAATTCTGCCTTCTTCTACCGAGCGCCCATAGCTCAGAGGTAGAATCGCCGACTAACGCCAGTTCGGTCAGGTTTCAATCCTGGAATAAAAGCAATCGGAAGTCTAACCGTAATAATGAGCTGTGATACAGCGAAACAGATATGTCTGCGGATGAATATATATATATAGTAATATAATTACAAGAAAGTGAAAAACAGGTGGATTAAAACTCATTGTTCAAATATCAACTTTTATAAAGAGTGCTCGATACAAAATAGAGCTTAGAGGTAGAGATAGAGAGCGAGAGAAAGATGGCAAATTATTAATTCAAATAGATATTTTGTCACTTAGCGGATTGAGGTTACAATCAGTTCCTCACCTCTGGAGTTTCGTAGTAGAACATTTTATGCAATCTTCCTACCCATTTGTCAGTGGATATCAGCAAATTAACTGTCGATTTTATCTTTTTCCTTATTTTCAAATTAATTCAGAAACGAATTTACGCACTTGTGATTATTTGTGTTTCTTTGTTTCTTTTTGTCTATATATGCCTGTAGATATTTTTTTTAATCGTGTCACCCCAAGCAAGACATTCCACTGCCACTATAGCGCAGGGGGTTAAATAGAGGGATTTGATATCGGAAATGTCAGCAGGATGGTGATAGACGATTTAGGATGTACATAGGGAGAGAGTTGGAGAGAGTGGGTGTGAGTTAGTATGTTTGGAGTTGTCTATTGACATTACATTTAAACTGGAGGTTGTAGCCGTCGGGGAAGCATGCATGCGGTAGGCAATTCCACAGGCGGTAAGTGCGAGGAAAGAAGCTGTTGGAGTAGAAATTGCGGTTACATTTCATCCGTTTCACTGTAAAAGGGTGGGACTTAGTTGCCAATCTAGTACCTGGTGCAAATTCACATCTAGGGGGCACCAGTGATTTAAGTTCTTCAGAGCAGAAGCCATGAAAGTATTTATAGAAGAGGCACAGGGAAGCTACGTCACGCCGGTGAGAGAGATACTGCAGGCGGTCAGCCAAGTCGGTATCAATCACGTTACAGATTCTTCGCTGTATTTTGTCAAGAACCCCGAGGAGAATAGAAGGGGCACCAGACCAAATGTGGCAGCAGTACTCAATATACGGGCGGATGGTGGATTTATATAATTGCAGGATAGATTCAGACGGAAAGAAATTCCGGGCCCTGCACAGAGAGCCGACTTTCATGGCTGCGGATTTAGCAATGGATTCGACGTAGACATTCCATTTGAGGTCCGCTGAGATTGTCAGGCCAAGCAGGCGTAGTGATTTACTCTCTGGGAGGCAATTCTGTTCCATGCTAATGGGAGGGAGGTGCGGTTGTCTGCGGTGGTTAATTGACAGCGGCTTCGTTTTGGAAGAATTGAATTTTACGAGCCATTTCTTACCCCAATCCACCAAGGATTGGAGGTCCTTCTTAAGCTCGGCATCGAGGTACATATTGTCACCAACACCAGTTTTTTGATCGAGGCGAGAGTAAACTGTGGTATCATCGGCATACATGCCTATCTTGTGATCTTATGGCATCAGGGAGATCATTGATATAGATTAGAAAGAGCGTAGGACCTAGGATAGAGCCTTGGGGTACACACGCGTTTGTAGGGTAGTTCTGGGAAGCATGACCGTTTAATACCACCTTCAGTGTGCGGTTAGAGAGGAATGACCGGATTAAGTCCAACAAACGTCCAGTTATGCCATAGCTTCACAGTTTCCGTAGAAGGCCGGCATGCCATACTCTGTCGAATGCTTTAGAGATATCCAAGGCGACGGTTCGGGCTTCACCATTCTTGTCGAGAGCCTGGTACCTGGTAAAGCGGAAGCCATACTGTTTGTCCGAGAGGAGCCTGTGTGCTGTGAGATGCTGAACCACCTCGGCGTTGATAATTGCTTCGAACACTTTGCCAAAGATCGGAAGAAGGCTGATAGGGCGGTAATTTGCGGGATCCGATGGTTCACCAGTGTTCTTGGATATTGGAACCACAGAAGAAGACTTCCAACAGGCAGGAAAGCAGGAGGAAGATAGGAAGAGGCTGTAAAGCTTAGAAAGGATAGAGGAGAGTTCAGGGGCACAATTCTTCAAAACTATGACTGGGATTCCATCCCCACCACTCGCTTTCTGAGGGTCCAGTTTTGAGATTATCCTAGAAATCAGCGAGAGCGTGATCTGGACGTCATTCAATTGTGCCTCAGTTCTAGATGGGAAATCGGGTGTATGGATTCCAGACGAATCCAGAGTGGAATTGGTCGAGAATCTCCGGGCAAAGCATTCAGCCTTGTCCGCTGAGGAGGTAAGGACCTCAAACTCGTTTATTAGTGGGGGTATTGAGGACTTACTCTTGCTAAGCACGCGCTTGCAGAGGCGCAAGTAGTCTTTAGTACCGAACTTGGAGGATGCTATGCGCTGCATCATCCTGGCAGCAAACAGCATCTTAGCTTCATTAAGTATCTTTTTACATTTATTACGAGCTGAGGCGAAAAGGCGCCTGTTTTGGTCTGACACGTGGCTACGATAAAGCCGGAAGAAGTTATTCCGGTGAGCAATGGTGGCCGATCAAGCGGGCGTGAACCAGGCAGACGAATGGGATTTAAACTGAACTTTTCAGGCAGGGATGAATGGATCAATGCGAGCCTTAACCCAGGAGGAGACCTCTGATGCACAGGTTTCGATGTGAAGACTAAAAAAATTGTTCGAAGGGATGTCACAGAGGAAGTCACGGAACGTATCACAGTCTGCTCTTTGATAGCAGGAGGATATTCTGTTGGTCTGGGTTTCTTGGGTAGGGGTGGAGTGGAAGAAGATGTTTACAGAAACTAGGGCGTGGTTAGAATTTCCGAGAGGGCAGAGCTGTCTGGTGGAGCAAGAATTTGGGGTGGAAGTGAAGCAGAGGCTTAGCAGCGAGTCCCTTCCGTTAGGGCTATTGGAGAAACGCGTGGGGACGTCCACCACTTGCGTAAGGGATTGGGATATCGGAAAATTAAAGGTGTAGACACCAGCAGGGTCGGTTACAGAGTTTTCCAGCCACCTAGGGTGGTGGGTGTTAATGTCGCCAAACACGAAAATATGGGCTGATGAGTGCGAAGAAATGGCCTAGTCGATATTGTCTGAGATACTGTCAAGTACCGAACAGTCAGAGGAGGAGGGGAAGCGGTAGAGGAAGAAGAGATAGCTAACAGAGCTTAGAAGTGAGAGAAGGAAGCACATGAAAGACTGGTCCAGGGATTCGAGAGATGTTACTCTAGCTAGTGGGAGGTGTTCACTGACATATACACCAGGCCCATGCATATGGACGTTGGAGTCCTTCCTGAGAAGGGGAAGGTAACCAGGAACATAGAACTCAGAGGAGGGGATAGACGGGTCAAGGTTAGTTTCACATAGGGCTACGATATCAGGTGAGTTAGTTTGGAGGAATGCCGCGTATGTTAGTGAAAGAGACACAGAGAGGTTTGGGCGTTTTCCGAGTAGCTGGTTTGATTTTGGGATTTTGTTTGTTCTTTTTCATGGTATTTTGGTTGAGGAGAGAGGACTAGGGCAGATGCAGTTGGGTACTATTTGCAGCATGTGAAGAATGGAGACTGGCGCAGCCTGCAGCATAATGTGGCCTCGGGGTTGCCCACCGGAGGTTCATGAAGGGACGCCCCTCCATGCGCGATATGGCACTACAGGAACCCCGATATTATTCAACAGTTGATCGGAGCAGCCTATCAAGACGCTACGCAAGAGTTCGGGCTCCTAATTACCAGTCGGAAGCAACAACCAGGAAACTGCCAACCCGGTGCCCTCAGAATGGAGAGACATTGCCACCACACTCACTAACAGCAGAGAGCTTCCAATTGAACTACCACTAAGACCAAAGGAGAAGGTAGAAGGACCGGGAACTCCTTCCTAAACAAGAAACAAGGTGATCACTTCTACTCCTGTTCAATAGAAGAGGGTGGTGTGTGAAACCGGGCGATAGTAGGTACTATCTATTCTAATTTGAAAAAAAAGAAAAAAAAGAAAAAGTAGCGAGTTAACTATGTTTTAACTTAGTTAAAGTCCAAATGTGTTTGTGTGTGTGTGTTTGTGTGTGTGTGTGTGTGTGTGTGTGTGTATTTATATATATATGTATGTGAATTTATTTACAATGTCAGGGTCATAAATCATACAGTGTTTACATTATTCGCATTATTGTCCCAATCTTTGTTGCCATTTGTACGACGTTTCGGCCGTTGTACGCTCCGGCTTTCTTCAGGTGCTAGGAATTTCGAACATAACTGAGATATATGAAATTCATTCCTTGCGTAATTGTGCCTCTTTTGGCAGTCATGAGTTATCTGCCTCCAACACTATATGTTATTTGTTCACCACTGTTGTAGTCTGGTATTGAACTTACAACTCTTTGGCTCAAGTCACAGGAACTAAACAACTTGAGGAAAATAGTCCGAATAATATAAATACTATCTCATCTCAGAAGTATAGTCATAAATCTTATTATTTCAAGTGTTTTTTTTTGTTTTTTTATTGAGAAGAGTGCACATTATTCAGAGGAACAGTGCTTAAAGACGCGAATTTTCCCATCACACACACACACACACACACACACACACACACACACACACACACACACACACATATATATATATATATATATATATATATATATATATATATATTATAATCCTATCGCTCCAAGCAAGGCATTTTACTACCACTGTTTTGCAGGGGGTTACATAAGAGGAAAGTTATAAGTATGAATGACAGGTTATGGGGGGTGTCAGGAAGTGGGTAAGAGAAGGATGAGAATTCGTATGATAGTGGAATAGTCGGAGAAGGAAGCATGAGAGAGAGGATGCAGGTTAGTGAGATTAAAGATGACTGTTGATTTTACATTTAAATTTTTGGCCATTGTAGCTGTCGAGGAAGCAATTAAACGAAAAAGAATTCCACAGGCGGGAAGTGCGAGAAAAGAAGCTGAAGAAGTAGAATTTGCGTTTACATTTTACTGGTTTCACAGTAAAAAAGTGGGACCTATTTGCTAATCTTGTGGCTCGAGTAAATTCAAAAACAGGGGCACCAGAGAGCTAAGTTCATCCGAGTAGAAGCCGTGAAAGTGTCTGTAGAAGAGACACAGGGAAGTCATATTGCGTCGGTGAGAAACTGACTGTATCTGAGCTGCCAAACCGGGATCGATCACAGTACAGATTCTCCGTTGGATTTTGTCAAGGACACCTAGGTGAATAGCAGGAGCGCCTGGCCAGATATGGCAGCAGTATTCAATGCAAGGGCGGATGCTCAGTCGGTTCGATCACATTATAGATTCTCCGTTGGATTTTGTCAAGGAAACCTAGGTGGATAGCAGGAGCACCAGACCAGACATAGCAGCAGTATTCAATGCAGGGGAGGATAGTAGATTTATATATGTGCAGGATTTAATTGGAGTAGATAGATCTATCTATCGCCCGGTTCACACTCCACCCACGTCTATTGAACAGGTTAAGTGGCTCATCCCTTGTTCCCTGTTTAGGATGTGGTTTCCGGCTTTTTCTTTTCCAATCTTTCCACTATTACGTAGCCCCCTGCACATCAGTGGCGTTACCGCCTTGCTCGGGGGTGATACGATTAAAAAAAAAGGATTGTTTCAGACGAGAAAAACTTCCTGACCCTACACAGAGAACTGACTTTTCTAGCAGTGGATTTAGCTATATATATGTATATGTTTTATTTTTAATATTAATATTAAAATTATTCAAGGTGGAGGGCTCGATGCAAATATTACATTCTATTTACAGAGCCAAATATAAAGATAAATCAAAAACCTCCATATTTAAATCCGTTAAATAGCCATTTCCACTAGGAGATTCTCACTTCTTCAGCAACGGCGAAACGAAAATTTTATATACTCCAATTCAAATGCATTATAAGATTTTAAACCGGCAGAAGTCTAAATAAAATCTTCCATCCATAATAAAATAGAATGGGGTGGGATTAACAATTTTGGAATTTAAGGAAGAAAAAGGGGAAAACAGACTGCATCTCTTGCTAGAAGACATACCCCTCCCTCGAACACTCAGCTAAAAGAGAAATATATATATATATATATATATATATATATATATATATATCTGAGTGAGTACAGAACGAAGAAAGAAATCTTTTTCACCGCCCAAAACATTAATTTAAAACAGTGCTCGATATATGATGTATAGAGCTGTGAATATTTTTTATAAATTATGTTTTAGAACATGTACATAATTTTTTCTATATATGTTCTCTCCTCTATAATCATATGTTGTTTGTTTCAACGTTGGGTTTCCAACATTTCCAACATTTCATATATATATATATATATATATATATATATATATATATCAGGCATATTTTAGTCAGAAACACCCTAATCCTCACATATACACACAGTAAAAAGAAACGTCCATATATTGGAAGCCATCTACATGAAATCCAAACAACCCACACTTAATAAAATCACGTTTAAATCTGGTCATAACACATTACATTGCATTTAAATATATGGTTCTGTTAACATTTCAAGCTCTCACGCAGTGTGACGTAATAGAACCGCATTGCAAATTTGCGAACTGAGTTTGCTATTTTTGGTAACTATTGCCGCTGCTTAGCGGAGTTTTATGTCAACACCAGATGGTGGATTTTTTTTTTGTTAACATCCTTGTGACCTCTCTAAAGATGGCTCATGTGAACCGAAAGTTTAGAACTAACTTAATAAAAAAATTATCCAAATGTGCGAGAATTTTTGTCATTATTTTCACCTGAAATTAAAGCCAAAATACGATGTTTAGAACGGCTCATGATTAAACATAATAGACATTCATTGTCTCTTATATTTAACAGCATATGTTTAAAAAATTATCTGATGCCTCGCTGCATTAACATATACATATACTCACTCTTGTGGTGCACTTGGACCAGATTGTGTAAATTATTTTGCCTTTCAAGGTTCGTTTCGATATATATGGTTTGAGGTTTTATATGTTATTTTTGTTAGCGATGCCTTCCTATGAAATAATTTTAAGGGTTGTTACTCTTTGAATATCGGCCATTTTGTAAATTAGTTTGGTTTTTCAAGGTTCGTTTCGATATATACTAAGTTAAAACTTAGTAAATTTTTTAAGTTACTTTTTTCTTTTCTTTTTTTAATTGTAGATATTACCTACTATCGCCCGGTCTCACACACTACCCACTTCTTTTGAACAGGAGTAGCGATGATTGCCTTGTTTCTTGTTTAGGAAGGGGTTCCCGGTTCATCTCCCTTCGGTCTTAGTGTTAGTTCAGCTGGAAGCTCTTTGCTGTTACTGAGTTTGGTGGCAACTTCTCTTCATTGTAAGGGTATAGGGTTGGAAGTTTCCTGGTTGATGCTCCCGACTGGTAGTTAGGAGCCCAAACTCTTGCGTAGCGTCTTGAGAGACTGCTGTGATCAGCAGCTGAATAATATCGGGGTTCTTGTAGTGCCATATCGCCCGTGGACGGGCGTCCCTGCATGAATCTCTGGTTGGCAACCACGGGGCTACATTATGTAGCAGGCTGCGCCAGTCTCCATCCTTCACATGCTGCAAACAAGTGACCGACTGATTCTAGTCTAGACCTCAAATCTAAATCACTATGAAAAAAAGCAAACATAATAGCAAAACTAAACAAGCTAGTCAGAAATCCCGTCTGCGTCTCTTTCACAAACATACAGCGTAGAATCATTCCTTCAAACTAACTCACCTGATATCTTAGCCATATATGAAACTAACCTTGGCGCTTCTCATCCACTCTTCTGAGTTTTACTTTCCTGGTTACCTTCTCCTCTTCAGGAAGTACTCCAATTTCCATATGCATGGGCTTGGTGTTTATGTCAGCGACCACCTTCCCCTAGCTAGGGTGACATCTCTTGAATCCCTGGATCACTCTTTCATATGCTTCCGTCTATCACTTCTAAGTTCGGTTAGCTATCTTTTCTTTCTCTACCTCTCTCCCTCCTTTTCTGACTTTTCGGTACTTGACATCATCTCTGACAAGGCTATTTCTTCTCATACATCTGTCCATATATTTGTGTTTGCTGAATTCAACGCCCCCCACATCAAGTGGCTAGAGAACTCTGTCACCGACCTTGCTGGTGTCCACACCATGAATTTTTCACTCACCCAATCCCTTACGCAAGTGGTGAACCTCCCCTCGCGTTTCTCCAGTAACCCTAACGGAAGGAACTCACTACTAGACCTCTGCTTCACTTCCATCCCAGACTCTTGCACTACCAGACAGCTCTGCCCACTCGGAAACTCTGACCACACCGCAGTTTCCGTCAACATTTCATTCCACTCCCACCCTAGCCAAGATAGAATATCCTACTGCTACCAAAGAGCAGACTGAGATTCGTTCCGAGACTTCCTCTGTGACGTCCCTTGGAACAACGTCTTTAGTCTTCCCGTCGAAGAGTGTACATCCGTGGTCACCTCATGGGTTAAGACTGGCATCGATGCTTTTATCCCTGATAGGAAATTTCTGTTTAAATCTCATTCGTCTCCATGGTTCTCGCCCGCTTGCTCGACGGCCATTGCTCACCGGAATCATTACTTCCTGCTTTATCGTAGCTACGATTCGGACCAAAACAGGCGCCTTTTCTCCTCAACTCCTAATAGGTGTAAAAAGATGCTTAACGAAGCTAAGATGTTGTTTGCTTCCAGAATGAAGCAACGCATAGCATCCTCTAAGTTCAGCGCCAAAGACTCTGTAAAAGCGTGCTTAAGAAGAGCCAGTCCTCAATACCCCCTCTAATCAATGAATCTGAGATCTTCCCCTTCTCAGCGGACAAGGCTGAATGCTTTGCTCGCAGATTCTCGACCAATTCGAGACTGGATTCGTCTGGCGTATCTACACCCGACTTCCCACCTAGAACTGAGGCTCAACTGAATGACGTCCACAGTAAACCCTCGCTGATTTCTAACAAAATATCAAAACTTGACCCTAACAAAGCGAGCGGAGGGGACGGAGCCCCTATCAAATTCTTGAAGAAATGTGCCACTGAACTCTCTTCTGTCCTCTCTGAGCTCAACAAATTTTGCCTAATTCCTTCCTGCTTTCCTGCCTGTTGGAAGTCTTCCTCTGTAGTTCCTATATCTAAGAACACTGGAGAACCCTCGGACCCCGCAAATTACCGCCCTATCAGCCTTCTACCGATCTTTGGAAATGTTTTCGAAGCCATTATCAACGCCGTGGTGGTCCAGCGTCTCACAGCCTACAGGCACCTCTCGGACAAACAGTATGGCTTCCGCTTCACCAGGTCTACTGCTGATATGCTAACGACCATCACCGAGTATATATATACCAGGCTCTTGACAAGAATGGTGAAGCCCGAAACGTTGCCTTGGATATCTCTAAAGCGATCGAGAGTCTGGCATGCTGTCCTTCTACGCAAACTGCGGAGCTATAGTATAACTGGACATTAGTTTGACCTAATCCAGACTTTCCTAGTTAACCACACATTGACGGTGGTATCAAACGGACATACCTGCCAGATCTACCATACAAACGCGGGTATCCCTCAAGGCTCTATGCTAGGTCCTACGCTCTTTCTGATTTCCATTAATGATCTTCCTGATGCCATAATATCCGAAGTAGGTATGTACGCCGATAACCCTACAGTTTACTCTCGCCTCGATCAAAATCTGATTTGGTGACAAAGCAAACCTGGCAACCGAGCTTAAACAAGGCCTCCAATCCGTAGTGGACTGGGATAGGAAATGGCTCGTAAATTTTAATGTTTCCAAAACGAAGCTGCTATCAATTATCTATCATAGACAATTGCCCCTACCTCCCATTAGCACAGAACAGGCTTGCTTCCCAGAGAGTAAAACACTACGCCTCCTTGGTCACACACTCTTAGCGGACCTCAAGTGGAATGACTAGATCGAATCCATTGCTAAATCCGCTGCTATGAAAGTCGGCTCTCAATGCAGTGCCTGGAATTTTTTCCTGTCTGAATCTATCCTGCACATTCATAAATCTACTATCCGCCCGTGTATTGAATACTGCTGCCACATCTGGCCAGGTGCCTTTGCTATTCTCCTCGGGGTTCTTGTTAAAATACAACGGAGAGTCTGTAATGTGATCAATGCCGACTTGGCATACCGGCTGCAATCTCTCACTCTCACCGTCGAGACGTGGCTTCCCTATGCCTCTTCTATAAATATTTTCAAGGATTCTGCTCCGATGATCTTAGATCACTGGTGCCCCCTAGGTACGAATTTGCACCATATACTAGGTTAGCAGCTAGGTCCCACCCTTTTACAGTGGAACCGATAAAATGAAACCAAAGTTTCTGCTCCAATAGCTTCTTTTCTCGCATTTTTCGCCTGAGGAATTCCCTTCCACATGATTGCTTCGCCGACAGCTACAATCTCTAGGAGTTTAAATGTAAGGTCAAAAGACACCTCCTAACACACTAACTCGCATCCATTCTCTCAAACACTCTTCCCATCTACCCAACCCTCATCCTCGGTATCCTTAGCCGTCTATCGCCCTCCTTCTATATCTAACCACTCTTTCTCATCATTTTTCCCCTAACCCCCTGCGCAATAGTGGCAGTGGAATATTTTCCTTGGGATGAAATGATTAAAAAATCATTTAGCTGAGCAGTGTTAGTTTAACCATAGCGACTTCGAAATTTATTGAGGGAATTGTAATGTCTTAAATCTGCAATTCATTTGTTTTTTTGTTGTTTTTTTTTTTCGTTTTTTTTTTTTTGTATTTATATGAAGCTTGGTGTAATTCGATATCTTTGTGTACGTGGATTTAATCTTGACTTAAAAAGATTAATTGGGCATACACATTGTTACGAAATATTAGGTCAGCTCATATCACGCAATTAATCGCGAATATAGATAAGCTCGCTTAAAAAGGGTTAGCATATTGAAGGAAATAGTCATCAATAAATCCTACACCACTTAAAAACAGCAAAACAAAAACCGCATAAATAAATCAACATTCATAAAAAAAAAATAACGTAGACCCCGATGATATCAAATTGCACCTAAATTCATATATGCATGAAATTATTTTGAAAGAGCAGAAGGGAAAAATCAAATGACTTTGATGAGTGAAGACAGTCCAATAATGCACGCACCAAACACTGAAATCAGGACAACTGAAATAATACCACTCAAATAAGTTACAAGTTTCTCCACGTTAATTTTTTCAGGCTCTATCTTTACTTAAGTACTGAGCAAATTATGACAAAAATCTGCTTGCCTAAAATACCATTATACCTACTGAAAAAACAACAGCCATTTTGGCACTAAATATCATTACAATTTAAGTCTCTCTGTCTCTGTCTCTCTATCTCTATCTCTCTCTCTCTCTCTCTTTATATATATATATATATATATATATATATATATATATATATATATGTCAGTTAAGTGCCATACGTGAAACACGCTTGGGCGATCATGTCTCGAAAGTTTTAGTTTCTGTTTATTATTTTCTTGTTTGAGTATGTACGTGTTATCAACGCACACTTCTGAGAAAAACGCTCGCTGATAACACGTACATACTAAAAATCCTCGAAGCAATCTACATTAAACAATTTAAACCTGGTTTGAATACAATCAATTTTGATGTTTCCAATAACGTACTCAAATGCCTGTAATCAGATCAGGGACCAAAACGCCACTATTTTGTCACTGTCTTCGGCCATCCGACACGGTAGGGATGGACTTATATTTTCAATTTAATTCTCTTTATTGTTAATAGCTTAAATGTTCTATGTTTACTGTGTGTTAATATTTACTCTTTGATAATGGCTTATGTGAGCCGAAAGCTTAGACCCGACAAAAAAATCAACAATTAATGTGATTTTTGTTGTCTTTCACCGATATCACCATCAAGTGTATCAGACGGTATGAACGGATCCTACACAAAATTAATAGACAGAACTTGTCTATATTATTCAATGAAACCTGCATTAATATATATATATGTATATGTTCATACTACATTGAGCATTGTTTTATTAACACCTGAATAATAAACAGGTAAGTCTGTTTTAATTTTCTCCGCATTTTCTATATATTTTCCAGGACTAATTGCGTTTTTCTGTTTTTTTTTTTTGTTTTTTTTTTCGTGTCCTTCGAGCCTCTCTATCATTATTACTAAGTAAATGTTGTCATCACTATCGAGAATTCAGAAGTTTCATTCTACCATTTTAGAAAGACTCATTTCGAATTTGAATATATGTGCCCCGCTTAAAGGATATTTTAAATAATCATTTCAACACAAACAAAGCCGTAATGTTACTAGTGCGCAGTGGGCTACAAGTGAGGTGAGCGAAAAGAAAGAACAAATTAGAGGGGGTGTCAGGGAACATATAGGAGAAGGATGGAAATACTAGTGTGAGGAGAGTTACGTGAAAGTAGAGTGAAAAGGAAGAATAAGATACAGTGCGTGTCGGAGATAAGAGAAGGATGTGATTCAAGGAGATAAGAGATGGAAATTCACATTGCACTTAAATTTTTGGAGATTGTTGCTATCAGGGAAGTAAGTATACGGAAGGGAGTTTCACAGGCGGAAAGTGCAAGAAAAGAATCTGTAGAGTTGAACTGACGGCTACATTTAATTATTTTAACTTTAAAAGAATGAGAATTACTTTCCAGTCTAGTAGCTCGAAAAAATTCTATTAAATGGGCACCAGGAAGCTAAGGCGTGAAAATATTTAAAGAAAAGGTTGGTTGGTTGTTTTGTTTTTACGGCATATCAACCTCGGCGTGTCATTTATTGCCAACTAAATTTTTATTTATTTATTGCTGGTAATACCTTTTTCTTTCAACAATTTACTGTTTTTTTTAATATAAGTTTTGTGTCTAGCAATACTTTTTTCTTTTCGAGTATCAAGATTCATTGCGGTTTGTTTTTTTTAAGGGCAGGATCCCCAGGTCCTACTCTTGTTATTTAACCCATAACTGGAGAGAAGGGACGGATTAATAGCTTTCCCAAGGGTACCAGTGCTTAAATGAATGCAGGGTATTCAACTGGAATTCGAACTCGGCTTACCGATTTCTCTTTCCGAGCCGATATCCACTGCACCACAACACACATCAGTCACTAAACGCTTACAACACCTGGTATTCCAAAGCGGTCACCCATCTAAGTACTGACCAAGCTCAAAGTTGCTTAACTTCAGTGATCGAGCGAGAACCGATCTATTCAACGTGATATGGCCGTAAGCCTATAGAAGACGCAAAGGGAAACAACATCCCGTCGGTGAGAATGTGATTGGAGTCCAGCTACCAAATCGGGATCGACTGTATTGGAAATTCTCCTATGAATTCTGTCGAGAACTGAGCGATAAATAGCAGGGTTGCCCGAACAGATAAGCCAACAGCATTCAATGCACGGATGGATTGTGGATTTGCATATTTGCAAAATTGATTCTAACCAAAGAAAATTCCTGGCTGTTGTAGGATCTCACTTTTTTCTATGATGATGGACTCCACTTGCGTGGAGTACAATTCGAAATTTACCGCAATCGTCAACAACCATTGTGACGACTTTAAATTGGCAGCGCTAACTCCAGACAACTTTAAATGCCTTATATTTGTTCAAAGATTAGTCGCAGCTAAGGACAGTGAAATGCGGAAAAGAATGCTTACCAAACTCCAAAATTAATCAGGTTTAACGCTGTAAATATATCAAAAGTTTGCCAAAAGTGCCTAAGTAATAGAAAAGACATTAAAGATATTGAAGAATCAGGAATAGCGCATATACGTCTTTCACCCTCCCCAAAAGTAAAACAAGAATTTAATGACAAAATTAAAAGATATAAGACAACTAGCGACAGAAATCAAATAAAAGACAAGCCCCCGCCATCTCCATGTTACAGATGTGGTGGATTGCACTGGGTTAAAAAATGTCTGTTCAAATACGAGAACTGTCTAGCAAGAGGAAAGAAGGGATACAACGCAGTTGTATGTAGAAACAAAAGATAGTCTAGTAGGGTAAGATCTACTGCAGTGGAATGAAAACAAACAAAACATGAGACAATGTGTAGAACTTAAAATATCAAATAAAGAGATCAAACTACAATTAGATTCAGGTTCGGATCTAACGATAATTAACCTACGAACATGAAGGAAACTGAATAGGCCGACCATGTTGCACACACAAAAGATCGCTTAGTCTGTCACAGGAAAACGGACCAAGTTTGAAGGTGAAATAATGGTGAATGTGAAATTTCCTGGAAAAATCAAAAAATTCAAAATATACGTTATGAAAGAAACAGAAAATCTGGTAGACGCAGACTGGATGCAAAACTTTGGCGTATGGGATATACCCATTAGCTCTTGTTGTAAGAAAATACAGTGTGAGCCGTCAGAACTACGAAATTGAAAGAAGAATTACACAATCAATTTTCCAGAGGTATTATCAAGCGGGTTAGGACGATGTAACAAATCCACAGGAGAACTCTAGCTCAGTCAGTATTTTTTACACCCATAATTACCAAAAGATCATTCAAACCAGGTGAACGAGTTTACTTCAGAACGTTCAAAAATAATATGGCAAATTAGGAACCGGGTACAATAATAAATTAGGAACCGGGTACAATAATAAATTAGGAACCGGGTACAATAATAAATTAGGAACCGGGTACAATAATAAATTAGGAACCGGGTACAATAATAAATTAGGAACCGGGTACAATAATAAATTAGGAACCGGGTACAATAATAAATTAGGAACCGGGTACAATAATAAATTAGGAACCGGGTACAATAATAAATTAGGAACCGGGTACAATAATAAATTAGGAACCGGGTACAATAATAAATTAGGAACCGGGTACAATAATAAATTAGGAACCGGGTACAATAATAAATTAGGAACCGGGTACAATAATAAATTAGGAACCGGGTACAATAATAAATTAGGAACCGGGTACAATAATAAATTAGGAACCGGGTACAATAATAAATTAGGAACCGGGTACAATAATAAATTAGGAACCGGGTACAATAATAAATTAGGAACCGGGTACAATAATAAATTAGGAACCGGGTACAATAATAAATTAGGAACCGGGTACAATAATAAATTAGGAACCGGGTACAATAATAAATTAGGAACCGGGTACAATAATAAATTAGGAACCGGGTACAATAATAAATTAGGAACCGGGTACAATAATAAATTAGGAACCGGGTACAATAATAAATTAGGAACCGGGTACAATAATAAATTAGGAACCGGGTACAATAATAAATTAGGAACCGGGTACAATAATAAATTAGGAACCGGGTACAATAATAAATTAGGAACCGGGTACAATAATAAATTAGGAACCGGGTACAATAATAAATTAGGAACCGGGTACAATAATAAATTAGGAACCGGGTACAATAATAAATTAGGAACCGGGTACAATAATAAATTAGGAACCGGGTACAATAATAAATTAGGAACCGGGTACAATAATAAATTAGGAACCGGGTACAATAATAAATTAGGAACCGGGTACAATAATAAATTAGGAACCGGGTACAATAATAAATTAGGAACCGGGTACAATAATAAATTAGGAACCGGGTACAATAATAAATTAGGAACCGGGTACAATAATAAATTAGGAACCGGGTACAATAATAAATTAGGAACCGGGTACAATAATAAATTAGGAACCGGGTACAATAATAAATTAGGAACCGGGTACAATAATAAATTAGGAACCGGGTACAATAATAAATTAGGAACCGGGTACAATAATAAATTAGGAACCGGGTACAATAATAAATTAGGAACCGGGTACAATAATAAATTAGGAACCGGGTACAATAATAAATTAGGAACCGGGTACAATAATAAATTAGGAACCGGGTACAATAATAAATTAGGAACCGGGTACAATAATAAATTAGGAACCGGGTACAATAATAAATTAGGAACCGGGTACAATGATAAATTAGGAACCGGGTACAATGATAAATTAGGAACCGGGTACAATAATAAATTAGGAACCGGGTACAATAATAAATTAGGAACCGGGTACAATAATAAATTAGGAACCGGGTACAATAATAAATTAGGAACCGGGTACAATAATAAATTAGGAACCGGGTACAATAAACAAACTAGTAAATATTATGAGCGCAGTAAAAGACACATAAACCAAAAACAGAAAAGAAGGATTGAGGAGCCAAACCCGTCACCCTCAGAAAACTATGACGCGATAGAAGGAATATTTGAAGTCTTTTGGAATCATAGAACACAAGCGAAAAATATTAACTACACCCAAAAAGAAGCTAGGGAGGGGGTATTGTGGGATCTCCCCTTTTTCTATGATAATAGACTTCACTTGAGTATACATATACTCCTGCCATAATAAGTTCCGTTAGTTTCAATATGAGCACCGTAAGGAATACCGTAAGTTACCGAGAGATACCAAAGTTACACAGAAAATACCGCGTCAGTAGGCATAGTTGCTCTGAGCTCCACTCAGCCAAAATAATATTACAGGGACATACTATTTTCAGCACGGATTCACTTCAAAGACTTGTATATTTATATCCCTTACTAATCGGATTCTTGGATTACTAACCTGCGTTCAAGTTGTATCTTTACGTTTAATATAACCTATTTTTATATTACCAATATCTGTTTTGAGGTTTATTATTTTGTGCGGTTCCTCATTCGGAATCCACAACACTGGTCCAACAAAGAGATCCGACTTTCCTAGTAGTAGATTTAGCTATTGATTCATGGTATTCGTTCCACTAAGCGATCGTCTAAGGCGCAGATAATTGTTTTCATGTTTAAAAGCCTTTACCACTCTTTGATATTTTACTGGAAACGAGAATATAAAAACGTTTATAATATATTTTGTACACATTTTGAAATATCATTTCCTGTGGTGAATGATATTTTATTAATATTTGATGAGACTGGTTTCTTTTGCGTGATCATAATTTTACGTATATTAAACCTCCTTTCAATGTGTGTGTTTTAAAGAATGTTCGTATAATAATGTAATAATATGTCTTATAATAATATTTCTTTGTTTGTGTGTGATATGATGATCGATATATGTAACAATTGTGAAAAATACTCTTTATGAATTCCTGTCTCCTTTGGGAGAATGCAACTGTATCAGTAGCAGCTATCACAAAACATTAGATTGATTTTTATGCTGGTTCCACAAACACTACCCTCTCGCAGAGGTTAATGTGACTTTCATCGAACTTTATGGAAATCTGAACACATAAAAATTGTAATTAATTGAAGTGTTATTTTCAATTTGCTCATAAAACATGTTCAAATTATTCATCTTATGTCTCGATAATTAATGGCAAAAACATTATTAGACATCGCAATATGAAGCCGCTATTTATACGCCATTACCATATACCGACAAGTCTCAACGGATATATTAATATTAATTCTCTGGTTTAAGTTCTGCAGTTGCTTAGGCTGGAAAGTCCTTTTGAACATTACCGGTATATTTAGCATTTTCTACAATCTATTAGTAATGTTAAAACCATGGGTATAGCTTGGATGCGCTAAATCTTTAACATCATTTTCCATATATTGTTTCATTGTTATAATGAAAAGTTTACGGATATTCAAGCTGACATATTTAGACAAACTGTTTGATCTTTGGGTCAGAAATGCGACTATAATGTTTCTTGTTCATGAAAGAATGGCCTTTTTTATGTTTTAAATGAAACATTACACGAAAAAAAACAAAATCACGAAATATACAAAGGTAAATTCACGCATGTATACATCCCCATAGCATAATGCTTCTAACACAACAATCAGTCACTCTGAATGTTTCATCATATTGTGTGTAAAAGAAAAGCAACAACCTTTGCTTTTTCTGAGTTTTATTTTTCACCATGCAGTATAACCAGGCGTTGCTCTGGTATAATTAAAGCTTTAAAACTAATCCATGATTCTGGAGCACAAATAAGTCCTCTGAGTAAATGGTATCATGGCTGAGACTAAGAACTACAATTATACTTACTTAGAGCAAAATCCAAAGCAAAAACTAAAATAAAAGGGCTGAACAACTGATTTTGATCAGACCCAGTAGGATATCAGGGTATCTATAACCCGATCTTTTTGGTTATCGATTTTCGATATTTATCGGGGGTACCTCGACACAAAACCTAGCTAAGAACACTCGCAGACGCTTATAGTACAACTGTGTAAATTATCAAGAAAATCGGTTCAGCCGTTTCGGAATCTATAGATAACGAACACACATACACACACAGACACGGATACACACACAGAGACAAAGTTCCATTTATAAATAAGTTTAGATTTATTAAGAATATCTTGAATATAAGGAAAAATCAAGAAGTTAGAGGAAAATTGAATTAAAAGCAAAAATGTTTTAATATAAACTTTGCTTTTCTATTTCAGTTCCATCAATATTAAAATACACTACTGGCCATAATTATTAGGCAATCCCAGTTTTTTAAAAGAAATGATGTATTTCATACTATTTTTAGTATTTATTACCAAATGAAAATAGAATGGTTCTTTTTTATTATTACTTTGCAAAATTTTACAAGACAAGGAAGCAAAGATGAACTCGTCCGAATCACCCTAAATTTTCTTCATTCTTTCATTGATGAAACTGCAATATAGGTAATTATTAAATACTTATAAATTCATTTGATGTACATGTTATTGCGCAGTATTAACAAATCGTCCGAATCATCCTAATTTTTTTCTTTCTTTCATTGATTAAACAGCAATATAGGTAATTATCAAATATTTATAAAGTCATTTCATGTACATGTTATTGCACAATATTAACAAAAGTACCATTCTATTTTCATTTACAAGTATTCATTTGGCAATAAATACTAAAACATAGTATGAAATATATCATTTTTAAAACACTAGAGTGGCCTAATAATTATTCCCGGTAGTGTACGTCCCACCATCCTAAAAGACGGACAGGAATTGATGACCTCTCAATCACAAGGTCGATATTTATGTAATTAATACTTTAAAAAATGATTAGGGTCGACAGTCACTCGCATCCGATCATTAGGATTGTCATTCGCTCTATCCATCCCCTGTCTTCCCCATGGTAGAACTAGCGTAGATGACTGTGAATCAAAAATAGTTTGACGTGGTTATTCGCGTGAATCTGATATAGAACCGAATGCATGGCCTTCAGCAAAAAGGGCAGCCCAAAATGCCAATTACAGATTAAGGACTCTAAAATCAAGCAGGTACAAAAATTTAAATACCTGGGAAGTGTTCTAATAGAAGACGGAAAGAGCAACACTGAGATCCGAAGGAGAATTTGCATGGCGAAAGAAGCATTCCAGAAGTTGAGCAAAGTATTAAGAAACAGTAGGACAGTACTAGATTGCTATGTGATGTCCGTTTTTCAATATGTCAGTGAATGTTGGACATCTTCGAAAATGAAGGATAAACTTGAAGCAGCTGAAATCTGGTTCTATAGAAGGATGCTGCGGATATCATGGACCGAGCATGTGAGCAATGACGAGGTTTTGGAAAGAATTGAAACAAAAAGGAAATTAATACTGAGCATCAAGAAGAGACAACTAAAGTTCCTGGGGCATGCAATGAGGAAAGAGGGCTTGGAGACGCTGTTACTAACAGGCCAGATAGAGGGGAAAAGAGACAGAGGAAAGCAGCGGATAACATATTTGAAGGACCTGATATGGTGGATGACGGAACGAGAGGTGCATGGTACAACAGGAGAAAGCGTGCTAAAAGCCAACAGGGACAGGGAAATGTGGAAAGCCATGATCGCCTACGCCCTGAAAAGACATGGTACATAGAAAAAGTCACAAATCTGCGCGACTAAAGAGTCAACATACTTAGCAATAAGCGCTTACCTCAAGGCTGAAAAGGGGATTGCGACAGGCGAGTTCTGATAAACCTGGTTGCATCGGGCCGGCGGGTGCATAGTCTGACTAGGTCTGCCTTGGTTACCCCATCCTGGCCGGCGTTGCTATCTTCCACTAATGTGTCCGTTGAGATCGTGTAGATCTTTGCCTCTTCCACAGTTGGGGTTTTGGGGATTAGTCGTGTTTAGTCTGGTATTCATCGACCTTACCACCATGGTTGACCGTACATGAGTTGGAATTCCAGACGGCTTCGCTCTTTTGATCACTAGGAGAAATAATCCTTCTACCATGACAAGGAACGCCCATATATATTTTGCAATAGATGCCGGGGTGAACAGTTACCAAATGTAAAATTCTGAGTTATTATTTTAATGGCAATAACTGAAACATATTATTAAATAAGCATATTTAGATCAAGCAAATGCAGACGACAATTCTACTCCTACATCTTCTTTTCTCGCACTTCCCGCCTGTAGAACTCGTTTCCATATTCTTGCTTTTCTGATGGCTACAACCTCCAGGATATTAAATGGAATGTCAATACTCATCTCTTAACCACTTGACTCTATTTCTTTCTACACCACCCTGTATATCTTTTCCTTTCTCTCCAACTTTGCAACTGTCATCACACCTGTATTCCCATCCTTCTCTTGCTCCTTTCTAACTGGTTCGTCTTTCTCTTCACTCTCTTCTAATTAATCTTTTTTACTCTTATGTAGTGTCATCACACCTGTATTCCCATCCTTCTCTTGCTCTTTTCTAACTGGTTCGTCTTTCTCTTCACTCTCTTCTACTTAATCTTTTTTACTCTTATGTAGTGTCATCACACCTGTATTCCCATCCTTCTCTTGCTCTTTTCTAACTGGTTCGTCTTTCTTTTCACTCTCTTCTACTTAATCTTTTTTACTCTTATGTAGTGTCATCACACCTGTATTCCCATCCTTCTCCTGCTCCTTTCTAACTGGTTCGTCTTTCTCTTCACTCTCTTCTACTTAATCTTTTTTACTCTTATGTAGTGTCATCACACCTGTATTCCCATCCTTCTCTTGCTCTTTTCTAACTGGTTCGTCTTTCTCTTCACTCTCCTCCTATCTAATCTTTTTACTTTTATGTAGCCCCCTGCACATCAGTGGCGTTACCGCCTTTTTCTGAGCGATATGATTTAAAAAAATAGTAAAGAAAAGTAAAAGTAACATTATTAAATGCAAAAATGCGCGCATGAAAAATAATATTCTTAAGATTTTATAAAATTTAGAAAAGAACAGCACAAACTTTTGAATCTAGAAAAACTGAGGACTAGTTATTCTAGTGAAGTAAAAAATAAGAAAATTTTTACTTAATATATTGCAGCTAAAAATAAATTTTAGTTATTTTTTGTGGCGGTATAAGTATAAACGCTTACTTAAGAAATTACTACCAATTTGTTTCTCCACTAAAATCTCAACTAACCAGCAAAAGCTCACCATAATCTTTGTTTTTACCGGCTTTGTGTTTTAGACGGGAACATTTCTATTTTTAGATAACAACTGCTTCAACTGAGTTTTGTCTTCAGGATCATATTGGTAAAGCTATATTTCATCTCCAGTTACAGTTTGCCTCAGAAGGATTTTGATCCTATTTGTTTAAAATAGTCAATGAAAAATTCGCATTTGCCTTTTGCTGATCTGGGTGCAACAATTTTGATAGCAGTATGATTGCTCAACAATGTTCTTCAATAAACATATGCGGGTTGTGCCAGGTGAAATTGCCAGGATGTTTATTACTTCTGCAATTAATCATCGATCGTTCTTAATTAAACCATGAACATGACCTCATCACAAACTTTTGTTAATGGCATAACAATACCTTCGTCAAATTCGAGTCTGCAATGTTAATTTTCCAAACGATTTATCCCCATTTGTAAATAGTTATTTTATTTTATCAGGCATATCTCCATAATCTCTTGACAAAGCGCTAATATTTATCATTAAACTTTATTTTAGTTCCTGTTTCAGATTTGAAAAAAGCTAATGCTACTGTTAATATGGTTTTTTTAAACTGTAGTCAAATTGAATCTAATATCTTTTCAGTTAAACATAGATCGTAGTGTATTAATTCGTATTTATTTGAAAGAAATTTTAATATTTTGATTTTACAATAGCTTTTTATCTTTGCGTGAACAAATATGTATGTATAAGTACGTATGTATGTATGTATTTACGTCCGTAAAGATAGTAAGTTTAGGAACGTAACAATGATTTGGATCGCAGCATTTACTTTTGGTCAAGATTGACCTGATATATATATATATATATATATATATATATATATATATATATATATATGCACACACACGACGAGCCATAATTATTAGGCCACCGCAGTGTTTCAAAAATTGATATATTTCATACTATTTTTAGTATTTATTGTCAAGTGAATAAATCTAAATGAAAATACAATGGTTCATTTGTTTTTATTACTTTGCAAAATTGTACAAAGCAGCCATGAAGCTTTTCCTTCGGTCAGTCAAAAAGAAGAGACTAGCATGGGGAAGAGAGCACAAAAACTGGGCACCAGAACATTTATTTGATGCACACGTTATTTTGCAGTACTAACAAAAGAACCATTCTATTTTCATTTAGAATTATTCAGTTGACAATAAATACTAAAAATATTATGAAATACTTCATTGTTTTAAAACACTGAGGTAGCCTAATAATTATAATTATTATATATATATATAAATATAACATAGTAACGATCCACGTATACTGTCTTAATATGTAAAGGAAAAACTACTAAAAAATTGTAAGTTTAAAAATGTATTATTTTGACAGTATTTATTTATTTCTGTTATTATATTGGATATTTCAGACCGTCCTCGGCCTTTCATCAGAAACAAATGATTTTAAAATTTAAATTAGAAGCTTTTTCGCGAGGAGCATTTGTCCGAGAGATTGCTTACATCACGTGACGCAGATTTGGTAATATATATATTACCATAGGAATATCGCCACTTAAACGGGTTACCCCACTCCATTGATAGGAGAGTTGTTAGTAACACATTTAGGATGAAAAATAAGACCGAACAAAGGGGCAAACAAACTAGAGGCAGTGTCTCAATAAATCACTGTGGAGAAAAAAACGGGAAACCCCACAATTAATCCTAAGAAACATCATGATAATAAATAACAGAATATGAACATAACGGTGTGAAGTGTGTTAAGTCTAAGGGAATTAACTCCTCGTCCGTTAAGTAGCGACATGCGTAACAAGTGCCAAGTAACCATCATCCAGCAAATGTTCGCATAAAGCATATAAAATTCGTTCTAAATGTTATTTCCTTCTGAAAGATTCAACAGGTGTCACTTGTCCGTAATCCAGCGACTGTCTGCATCAAAGAAAAATAACTTTTTGGGCATGGAACTTCAGAACGTTGAATAAATGTAGACAGCTGTAAAAATATAAAATAGGAGATGAGTAGGTTAAACGTTAACATTTTAGGTTATATGATACTAGGTGACCAAACAACTGAGATTTTGTCAGTATCATATACAGGATTATATATGAAGGCGGAGAAAAAAAATAAAAAACAGTTCTATTGATAGTTGATCAACACATGACGAAATGCCTTCTGGGATATATGAAAGTTATATGAAAGAATTCTTGTAGTTAAACTGAAAGAAAAGCTTTTCAACATATCTGTTAATGTCTTTTAGGCAGCGACACTACAATGTGCAAAAGAAGAAATCAAATATTTCTGCTGTGTGCTAGAAAACGCCAACGCTCAATGCAAATCACAATAAATTATAATTATCTTGTAAATGTAGACGAGAAGAGGGAAAGGTAAATTGGGTTCTAACAGAAGACGGAAAATGTTAAACTGAGATCTGAAGACACATTTTTTCGTTGCAAACAAAGAAAAGCGCACTGAAGCGGTATATAATATCTGTCCTCCTGCATAGTAGCAAATACAGAAAAATCTCCACAAAGATGAAGATACTCGAAGAAATAGAAATGTGATTCTGCTGAAGGATGCTGAAGAGACCATGTGCTAAACATGTGAGCGACGACAAGATCTTTGAGTGAATAAAAAGAAGGAATCTTATACTTAAGACCAGGAAGAGACAGTTTAAATACTGGGACACGTAATGGGGAAAGTAGGCTTGAAAAATCGGAAACTCGCAGGACGGATAGAGTGAAAGAGAAAC
Organism: Ascarosepion bandense; assembly: GCA_037127315.1. Classification (NCBI taxonomy): domain Eukaryota; kingdom Metazoa; phylum Mollusca; class Cephalopoda; order Sepiida; family Sepiidae; genus Ascarosepion; species Ascarosepion bandense. The sequence continues at coordinate 1,110,582 of JBBBDQ010001639.1, forward strand.
GCAGCGAGTTACATACTTGATGGGTTGAGTAAATGTTTTGTCAAACAGCTTCTGGGAGAAATAACAAGACATCACTTTTAAGACTTACAAGGAAGTTGTGGAGGGCCATGATCATCTAAGTCTTGAAGGGACATAGCATATAATAGAAGAAAAAAGATGGGTTGCAATTTGTTTTAAGCTTAATTTTCTACACATAAATATTAACATATTTACATAGATTTCATATAACTTGTTTTTAACCTAAATCTTTTCAATATCCCTCGTTATTATCTGTAGAAAACGTATCAGTATAAACAATTTTCAGTTCATGGTTTGGACAATTAGCCCTCTTTTCTCGCGTTCCATTAAAAAGTTAACAAGGTTGAAAGAAAGATGAGAAAGAGATGAATTTGATTGTACCTTCCTTGCGCATTTTTCTACAAATATTTTCATGGTAATTGTTCTGAAGAGCTTTTCTCTTTGGTAACTAAGCTTTATGAATTTAAGCGTACTACTGCAATTACGGTAAGATATTATCTTACATTCGGAATTGATAGATTCAACCGTAAGTTTTATGATAACAGTTTCTTCTTTCGCACTCTCTGTGTGTGGAAGTCTCTTAAGGTTTTTGACTTCCTAGTCAACGTGATCTTCCAAATTTTAAATACAATGTCAGTCGTTATATTTTGTCCTAATTCCTGTTCGTTTATTATTCGTTCTATTTGAGAATGTTTTTTTGGAGGGAGGGAACCCCGGGGAGGTCTAATGGTTAGCAAGCTAGAATCAATAGAATTGATTCGTGAGTTCGATCCTTAGTAGGTGTCCTATGCTTTCGGCCTTATGCCACATCTAAGCTGTGTTTAGAAAATCATTTATTTAATAATTTTTTTTTCTCTTATTTTCATAATCGCTAAACCCTTGCGTCTTAGTTGCTTTAGTCTTGCTTGGGAATCAAATACTCACAGGATGTCTACCAAATAGATGCATTTTGAATGTTTTTTAAGTATGTATACTTTAATTTGAAGAGATCTTTTTGTTGTAACCTATTTCAATTTTTGACAAGAGATAGTGATCGTTTTCCGCTTTGCCTCGATTCTTGACTGACATGGTGACATTTGCTTGACCATTTTCACTTCTGGACAGGAAACGGGATGCTTTTCCCGTCCAGACCAATCCGATTTTTTTCTCATGTCCTTTGTTACTTTCAATCTCTGTTGAATAGAAACAAGATCCGGTCATGCTGTTCAGTATTGATTTTTAGATACAGATCTTCATTCTATGACTAAACTAATTGCAGGTCACTTTTTCAACTTAGTCCATCTGCCATTGCGTTTTAGAAATAGCATGTACCTTGATTTATATACTTCTTCCATCTATATAAATTGTTACCTTTAGCTATATATATATATATATATATATATATATATATATATATATTTGTATATATATTTGTATATATACATCTATGTATATATATATTTGTATATACACACATATATATATGTATATATATATATTTGTATATGTATATATATTTCTATATATATGTATGTATATATATACATATTTGTATATATATATATATATATTCTAAACATATACAGTTAAATATAAGAGACAATGAATGTCTATTATGCTTAATCACGAGCCGTTCTAAACGTTGTATTTTGGCTTTAATTTCAGTTGAAAATAAAGACAAAAATTCTCCAAAATTTGGATAATATTTTATTAAATTGCTTCTAAGCTTTCGGCTAAAGATAAAATACGACGTTTTGAATGGCTCATGATTAAACATAATAGACATTCATTGTCACTTATATTTAACAGTATATGTTTAGAAAATTATTTGCTGCCTGGATACACTATATATATAAATATATATATATATATACTAGTCATCCACATAGAAGCCTGCTTCGCTGTATCACAGCTCATCAGTGTAGCTAGACACATCCAATTGCTTCTAGCTGGCAACGAAACTCGAGTGATTTGGTGTCTGTCGGAGTCGCTACTCCCTAAGCCATCGACGCATGGAATTAGAGAAAGGAAATTTTAACGTGTTGTGTATAAGCAGTGTATACACAGGCCAGTCACCGAAAGAATTCAGTTCATTTCTGAAGAGTCACGCATATAGCAGAAGTGGAAACTGTTTTTAAAATTTTCTTCTCCAGAGAGCTCAATCATAATGAGAGTATAATATATATATATATATATATATATATATATATATATATATATATATATATATATAAAACTACAGGAAATATATATGTCAATTCGGTGGGGTTTTAATCCTGGCTAGAATCAATGGATCTCTAACCATACTGATGATCTGTGTTATAGCGAAACAGATCTGTCTGTGGATGACTATATAATTTCCATTTGTAAACGAGTTATTACGCGTGCTAGGTTTCTACCATGTAATTTTTAAAATTACAAGTTCAAAAATCCCCTGCCTCGTGAGCGTTCAAAAAAACCAACGTTACGTGAGCATTCATTAAAAAAAAATGCTAAATGCTGAAATCAGTTTCTGAAAATCGTCCGAAAACACCACTCTTGGTAGAAACGTTGGTCACGTAATAACTCGTTTACAAAGGGAAAATATTCAAAAGTTCTATAATATTATTGTATTGAACACTTTTTAATAAAATAGGGATTGGTCTTATTTTATTATGACCAAAAACTAAGTAATTAAACAATATATATATATATAGATAGATATGTGTGTGTGTGTGTGTGTGTGTGTGTGTGTGTGTGTGTGTGTGTGTGTGTGTGTGTGTAATTATGTATGTATGTATCTATAATTGGGATGTTATCGTAGTTCCAATGAGAGAAAAGTGTATGTTTTTAATAAAAAGAGTAACCGAAAGTGTTCTTTTAGAAAATATAGAAAACATATACAATGTATTTTTCTTGCAATATAATGTGGTTCAGTATTTTTGTATCATTCATTTCAGTGCGGTTTCTTTAGTTTTATACGTTTGCAATATTTTTTAGATTTAATGAATCATTATTAGAGATATAAGAAATTAATACTGGTTATAAATGGATTTTTACATCATTGTCCATTCAGTAAAATCTCCGAAAACTATTCATGGTAGATTCTTATGAATGGAATCTTCCTCCTTCATATAATACTTACCTGCGTGACTTTCGGGGAGGCAGCTGTAAGGCAGTCAACACATTCTAGAGACAGTCATGACGCAGCGTAACTATACTGTTCGGATTACACTTCTGTTTACTGACTACTTACTTGTGTATATGTTCTGTTATTCTAATACATTATGCGAACCTACATTCTTGTTATCGTGTCTTTCATCCTAGCCCAAATAGGCCACAACTATTTGTAGATGAAGATTCACCATAACGGAAGCAAAATCAGTAAATAAGAGGTTCAGATGCGAGGATAGGTAGGATGAATAGATGTTTCAGTTTAGACTTGAAGGTGTTGTTTATTGTGATCAGAGAAACACCCAGTTAGAAAGAAACAGTACGAATAAATTTAATCCCTTTTAATTCAAAACGAAATAATGTAGAATGCTTTTATGTCTTTCGTGCCACCGTAGCGTTGGTTTTAATGTATGTTTACACTGCTTAGACACTAAGATACTCTGAGATATTTAGCATATTTAGCATATCTAGTCGGCAACATTCAGATAAATCACAAATATATTGACCCATCTGTGGTAATAATACAATCTTACGTGGACACCAAATGCATTTTTAGGTAATAATAGCGAGAAAAACAAGACCTCACGTGTGATATACTGCTGTTGACACCTAGTCATGGCACAGTACGGGCTCGATTCTAAGCAACTACCTACATTAAGCAACTATGTTATGGCAGAGAATGCCTCGCTTATTATCTTTGCTGTATGGTTGTTGTGATGTAATCTGCGAGCTTCCACGGCCGAATATAACAGAATGATTTCTCCATCTTCACGTTGTATCTCGGATCTTAGCTATAAACGTCTGAACTGGTAATCGAAGGAAGACAGAATTTGTCCGAACGTTTTCCACTGAGGTAGCGGCAGAGTTATGTCTCTGAGGAATGTGTTTTAATGATTTTTCTCTTTTAAATATTCAGGCAATTTTGGGGGCACGATAAGGACCAGGAAATCTTTTAAACACCATTCAAGATAAAAGTTTCATAATGCTAGCTTTGTTTTAGAGGTACTGAATGTCACCAGCTGCTTTTTCTTGCTATTTTTTTTCCTACGGTTATGGGTTCAATAGCAGTACAAACTGGGTTGTATAACTCTGGCTGGCAACCAATGTACCGCAGAATATAATGAAAATCTACAGTGAGAACATCTTCTGACATGGATCGAAAGGGACATGATCGCCCAGCGTGTATCACTTATGGCACTTAACTAAGTGACTGACTGATATTAATATCGATGAGGAAAGGATCTCATAGAAACGTTGATGTGCTGCGGTTTAAATTATTTTTGCTTTTCACTGGTAGTGAATAAGTTATTAGTTTAACTTCCTGTAGCATGTGGTGAGTTTAATTCGTTTTATCGAGAAGTGATGTGTATGGCCGTATTAGACAGCCTAGAATGGTTTTGTCTATTTTGTGGTTATTAAGTTATCAGCTTCTATAGCATATTTTGATTAAATATTTATGAAAGTTATACACATCGATCTATCTAATTGCTTCAGACATAATTGTTTTATCGATGGAATCATTCTTGTATATATATATATATATATATATATGTGTGTGTGTGTGTGTGTGTGTGTGTGTGTGTGTGTGTGTGTGTGTGTAGTTATATCTATATTTATATACTTATATATATATTGCCTATTTCTCATTTAAGAGATCTATATTTTTATCTCAATAGTTCCACCAAATCATTTTATTATTAATTAAACAAAATCTTTTAGTAAATTTTAACCAGAGTCATATACAATATATTTTCTTCTTTCTGTTCCTTCCCCATTTTTAGCTTCCCCCTTCATATATATATATATATAAATAGCATAATGTTGATCCATGTATACTGTCTTAATATGTATAGGAAAGACTAAAAAGTTGTAAGTTTAAAAATGTATTTTTGACAGTATTTATTTATTTCTATTGTAATATATATATATATATATATATATATATATATATATATATATATAATTTCCATTTATTTCACCATCGAAGGTCGTCATCAGTCGATACCTTCGTTACGAAGAAGATTTTTTGTATCTTATTTCTTTGTTAACTTTCCCCTTGTCTACCCCTTTTCTCTTTTATTCCTGTCCTTCTACCAATTCTATCCCTGTGATACGGTTTAATTTTTAATTTTTGATTTTTTCATACAGGCATAATCTAAAGTTTTCATCAAATATCGAGTCATGAATTTCTGTTTCTGCTTTTGTTTTCTTATGTCTGGCCAAAAAATTTAATTAATTTTATTTCTGTCCTAATCCCACCCACTATTTTTTCTTTTTAACTTCCTGTGTATGGATATGTTTTGTGCTTCTTCCGGTATAGAGATTTTGTACTATATTTGAATGAATACACTTTTATTTTCGATCGTTGTTGATGAAGCATGTATTTTCTCGCTGAAATGGCCATTCGACGAATGTAAATTTCGGATTTTTTATGACATACGATATATATTTGATTCTGTAAATAGAAAATACTGTTTACATTGAGCCCTCCACCGTAATCAATTTTAATATTAATAAAAATAATACTAATAACATCTTCATTTGGTATTTTACCTATATGCTTACCCTTTTTGGATTATATATATATATATATATATATATATATATATATATATATATATATATAATGTATTTAGACAACAATCCCTTTTTATGCAAGTTTTATTAGAAATGACAGAAAAGGTCCTATAGTTAGATTTTATATAATTTTTCATTGTTATTTAAAAGTCATTCTTTCTGTCATGGTGGAATCACCCATTTAACGGATTGAACTCTTCCTACAACTACATATATTTTTCTCACAGGAAAGAAGAGAGATAAGAGATGGCAGGTCAGCAGAGCGATAGGCAGAGATAGCCAAGACTGCTACTGTACTACCATTGCGAGTTCCAATTCTGGTCAGTCAGTCAGACAGTTAAGTGCCATACGTGATACACACTTGGGCGATCATGTCTCGAAAGAGAATTGACTGACTGGGCAGAATATTATCCCGCAGTAGGTTGCCATTGCTTTCTGCGGTAGACTGGTTGCCGACCAAGGCTATAGAACCCAGTCTGTCCTGCTATTTAACACATAACTGGAAGGAAGAGACGGTTTAATACCTTTCCCAAGGGTATTTGCGCGTAAGTGAATGCGTGGAATATCAACTGGAATTCGAACTCAGCTCCCCTGTTTCTCGTTCAGAAAAACTGATATCCACTGTACCACAACGCACATTTACTTCCTAACCTGTATTTATTGTTCTACTAACAGAGTTCTAAGTCTTTGCATTTTGCTGTGCCTAAAATATATATAGTTTTTTCCTATTTTGGTTGTTGTATTATTATTTCTTGCTGGACTTCTTAACCGGGTCCAAAACACTTTCTTTTCAGTACATATCTCAACTTATTTATAAATGGAACTTTGTCAGTGTGTGTGTGTGTGTGTGTGTGTGTGTGTGTGTGTGTGTGTGTGTGTGTGTGTCCGTTACCTAAAGACTCCGAAACGACTGAACCGATTTTCTTGAAAATTTACACAGTTGTACTATAAGCGTCTGCGAGTGTTATTAGCGAGTTTTTGTGTCGAGGTACCCCCGATAAATATCGAAAATCGATAATCGAAAAAATCGGGTTATAGAAAGAGTGGTCCGATTTTAATCAAATTTGATACACTCATAGACAAAGACATAAGAAACGATATTCAGAAGTTTCAAGGTTTCCATTCTTACAATAGTGCAGAAGATCGATAATATATATATATATATATATATATATATATATATAAATGCAAGATGTGTGTGTGTGTGTTTCTGTTTATCTGCCTGTATGTTTGTATTTTTTCAGCCTTTTAATTTAGTTTTTGCTTCGGGTTTGGCTCTAAGTAAGTATAATTGTAGTTTTTACTCTCAGCCATGATACCATTTACTCTGAGGACTTATTTAGTCTTCAAAATTCAGTTTACGACTAAAAAACGTATTTGATATCGATACCAGGAAATGACAATTTGACTTACATCCATTCATTTTTCTTTCAGTCTACGGTTTCGCTTTAACTAGAAACAACTACTGCTTTTTAGTCTTTCGTGCTAACGTCCAAAGAGTCTGAGCTCCAGGACTAGTTTTAAAGCTTTCATTACACCCGAGCAACGCCGGGCTATACTGCTAGTATTATATAAAAAATGTTCAAATGCTTTATTATCCAAGCGCCTTCGACTATACTTTTGTCTCTAAAACTAAGATTCATTTTATCTTACACTTAACTGAATATGTAGATTGTTTTAGGTATTTACCTAGAGTTATAGGGATGTTTTATTATCCAAACACTGTCAGCACAGTTTTCATAGCTAATATTACAGAGTGTTGACTTACTCTTTTTTTTATTAATAACGCTTCTATTATTTTAGCATTTATTTTTTACATATGGATCATGATATATTTGTATAATCGACGCGGATGTTATGATTTGAGTTTGGTATGTCTGCATGTGTATTTTAATGAGATTTAATGGAGCTTTGGTCAGAGAGATGTAACATAAATCTTCTAGTTAAATATGTAAAGTATATCCAATATAATTAGTTATAAATTTGGATTGATCGAACTCTGTTCTTTAAGGGACATATGAAATAGAAAATAATTTTAATTCACTGTAATTTAGATCTACTTTTGTGCAATGAGGCTAGAGATTTTAATTCTTTTGTCGTAGATAATTAATCTAATTTTCATTGTTTTTAGATATATGCTTTATATATGTATGGATGTGCGTTGTGGTGCAGTGAAAACGAACGGAACGGAACAAGAAATCGGAGAGTCGAGTTCGAATTCCAGCTGAATTCGTTGCATTCATTTACGCGCAAATCCTCTAAGGAAAGCTATTAATCCGTCTCTTCTCCTCCGGCTATGGATTAAATTGAAGGATATATTGGGTTTTATAGCCTTGGTTGGAAACTAGTCTGTCGTAGAAAGTAATAACAACCTACTGTAGGAAAATCTTCTGTCCACTCAGTAATATCTCTTCCGAGACATGATCGCCCAGCGTGTATCATCTATGGCACTAAATGACTGATATTCATGAGTGTATAAATATATAGATCTACTGTGGGGAGAGGCTGTAAACTCTGGTTACAAGTACATTAAGTAGGTTAAACGCACAGTGACATCAAACTTTCGTTTTGTTATTTTTTGCATTTTTAAAATCCGGTGTGTCTAGATGAATTTAATGCGAGAGAAAATTGAAAAAGCTGGGCTAGGTTAGCTTACAAATTGAAATTAAAAGCTGTACAACTATGTACATTTAGACCAGGTTTTGGTTTATTTCTTCCAACCATGATAAACTGACTCCATTGATTGAACTTTATTAGTCTGTTCACGTTCATTCTAGGAATGAAACGGGTTAAGTTGGATATTTTGATAATTCTACTTTGTATATTATATTATTATTATGATTTCAATTATTATCATATGCTAGATGATAAGGTTTGTTCGTAAATAGGTGTATTAGTGTGGAAAGTCGGTAGACGTCTGATATATTCCGGTAAGGGATATATATATGATTCAAGGTAGCTAAGCGGTTTAGGCAAATGTAACCGGGTAGGAGAATCTAGTACATAAACGTAATGGACGGTACTCGTCGTATCCAGTATCCTGAGACGTAAGCGTCGTCAACAGACGTAGACTAATAGTCGTACACCTCTAGACATATATCTGTAGACCTCTAGGCGCCCACGCCTTCGTCTGTATTTATGGCTGACACCAGCCAATGACTTTACTGTGAGTAGGAACCAAGGTAGATGCATATCTATTACATCAACGTCATTCCAGTATGTGAAATGTCGTGATGAAATGTAGCGAGATGTTGCGATGATTTTATATTTGGTGGAATGTTTTATATTTGCGTATTTGTGTGTATATAACCGTCTAACTTACAGACAGGCGTTTCTTGACAAATTGCAAAATTTGCCGCCCCAAATATTGTTTGGACGTCTACATAAGAAACATATGCTGCATTAACACACGGGACATGTATCTGACCAATAAGAAATGAACCCAAATCTTGACATACCAGTATTCCATGTCTACTTATTTTTTCATTTTTCTTTTGAGAAAGTTGTAGTTTTTGTGATATATGACTAGTAGTAGCTTTTATTCCGAGCTTCGCGAGTTGAGCTAGTCTGATTTGGTGTCTTGTAGTGGATAAGAAATTAAGAATTAAACTCAAAGTACTTATTTACATTTACAAAAATTAACAACGACGTGTGAAATCCTGTTTTTTCCCAAATATAAAAAGGATTGACTGTGTGCTTCAAGAAAAAGTCGAAACCGGATTTCGCAAGTAGGTGTTAAACTGATTTTCTGACAAATGAGAGCAAATTGCAAGACCCAGAACATTTAGCAAATCAGTTCAAAAATCGAAATTACAATAAAAGTCTCTGATCAGCGCCAATCGATCCGAATCAGATGGGAGCAGCGAAATGAAACTACTAAAATGTAACGGTAGAAACCTCCACTACGACACGCACATCGGTCACTTCGCACCTTGTCTTCCTTCTCCTTTTTTCTCGTGTACTGATCTCTTTCACTTCTTCTTCTCCATCCATATACATTCCTAAGAAACAAACGCTCATACATACATACATACGTACATACGCATAAACTCTTTCAACTAATTACTACTACAAGAACATTTCTACGAACGCTTGTTATTTGTTTTTAATCGTTTCACCCCGGGCAAGGCGTAAATGCCACTAATGTGCAGGGGGCTACATAATTTGAAAGAAAATTAATTAGAGGAGGCAGAAGAGGATTCCAAGCCAATTAGAAAGAAGCAATAGAAAGATGAAAATGCAGGTGTAATGACAGTTGCAAGGGGGTGGAGAGCAACGGAAGGATATACGGGGTGGGGGAAGGGCTAGAGTCAAGTGGTTAGTAGATGAGTATTGACATTGCATTTAAATTTCTGGAGGTTGTAGCCGTCAGGAAAGCAAGAATATGGGAGCGAGTTCCACAGGCGTGAAGTGCGAGAGAAGAAGCTGCAGGAGTAGAATTGTCGTCTGCATTTGGCTAACCTAACTGTGAATGGGTGGGACCCAGTTGCCAGTCTGGTTGCACGAGTATACACCTGTTGAGGAGGCACCAGCGCAACTTTCTCATTTAATATTATATTCTACGAATCCTTGTTATTCTTTCCTTTTAATAAATTTCTATTTTAACATGAAAAATGTATATTTTTATCCTTACATTATTCCACACACTAATCCACACATTCCAACCTGCTACCCACATTCTGATGAAAACTCACTGATTATTCTGATGAAGATAATTTTGGATAAAACTTGTAAACCGTTGGAATTATGTCTGAACACAAAGCTGAATTAAATAAACATTAAACTTCTCCATACGGCTACAATCTTTATACATAAAAAAATCTTTCAACACATCATTTGCACTGTCAAATACGGTGACATTTATACTTTCTGCAAGACACCTTAATTAAAGTCGCTTCCTCTCAACACGATATGTTTTCTTACCGGAACCTCTATGGGATGTTAATGTCATCGACTGTGATCTTCCTTAAACGTTGTTGTATATTGTGAGTAGCTAATTGTCTTTTTATGGCAATTTGATGAGTTAAGTCACACCTGGGGGATTTATTCAAGGAGGTGGTGGTATGGCCGATATAGGTAATTGATACATGACAAGAAACAGACTTGTACTGGGTAGTGTCATCGCTATTTTGGATTTCGATTAGTAATAACAACATTTCCATTTTTTTTTTCATTTTATGAAATGCAAGTTTTACAAGATTTTATGGATCTACTACAGACATACGGTGTTGAATGACTTGTCGAATTTTCCAGCTTGTAATTATTATTTATCTGATTGCAGTAAAATATGTTAATGTTTTGTTGTTTGTTATTTTTATTACGATTGACATGTATTTTTGCAAGAATAATTATATTTGTTTTATCGATTATGTAGTTGGCAATAATATTTTTAGCTAATGACTATTTTATGTGTTTTAGTATTTTCTGCGAAGAAGAATTTAGACGTGCTATATATAGGAAGCATTTTTTTACTGGTATTTCGTGTCTTTCAGGAAATTGGCTTTCATTGTTTAGAAGACAAGAGTACGTACTAGTGAGTTTCCTTGTTTTACAGCTCGTCGGTAAATACACTGGATTTTAGTTCTATATCAACTTCAAGGAATGGGATTCTGTTGTTAATTATGAAAATGGATAAAGATGTGACCGAAACCGTTTTCTACAATGAACAATACGGAAAATGTTTCTAATTCCTGACACAAACGGATAAATATAAGGATTTTAGAAAAACTGAAGAAAGCAATAATCAAATTTTCTTAGTCTGTCTTAGTCAAAAACATATATATATATATGGAGAGGGAGAGAGAGAGAAAGAGAGAGAGAGAGAGACAGACAGACAGACAGACAGAGAAAGAGAGTCTGATTTGTTGCTGTTAATCCGATTAGTCGGCATACAAAAAATGTATATATACAAACATTAAAACGTATACAAACATATACAAACATTACCGGCCATAATAATTAGGCCAACCAATTTTATTTTTAAGAAATGATGTTATTTCATGCTATTTTTAGTATTTATTGTCAAATGAAAATTGAATGGTTCTTTTTTTGTATTATTACTTTGCAAAATTTTACAAGGCAAGGAAGCAAAGATGAACTCGTCCGAATCACCATTAATTTTCTTCATTCTTTCATTGATGAAACTGCAACAAAGGTAATTATTAAATATTTATAAATTCATTTGATGCACATCTTATTGTGCAATATTAGCAAAAGAACCACTCTATTTTCATTTACAATTATTCATTTGGCAATAAATTCTAAATTATAGTATGAAATACATCATTTTTTTAATACACTGGAGTGGTCTAATAATTATGGCCGGTAATATACATATATATATATATATATATATATATATATATGTGTGCAAGAAATCTAGAAGTGAGTCACCACCTACCGCGGTTTCACACTACGGTTCTTCAGGGTAAGAGGCACTTATCCTAAAGAACCGTAGTGTGAAACCGCGGTAGGTGGTGGATTGCTTCTAGATCTCTTGTATTCTCGCTCTACTTTCGTACTTTCGTATCGTGCACTTTATTGTTTAGGTTTGTCTTGTTTTTGTTTTTTTTTCTTTCTAACGGGCACTACACGTATTGTTCTTGTGTGCTGTTTGTTTCTTTTTTTCTCCCCCCATTATTTAACCTATCAGGTAGTTCTCGCCGGGTTACAAGACGATTTAAATTACTGTTAAGTTAGCACTAGTTTCGGAAGTCTAGTCTGTTATTGTTAGTGTTGCCTTACGGTGATTAGGTTCATTACTATATATATATATATATATATATATATATATAGAGAGAGAGAGAGAGAGAGAGAGAGAAAAGACAGACAGACAGACAGACAGACAGAGAAAGAGAGGGAGAACGAGTCGGTTTAGTTGCTGATAAGCCGATCAGTCGGCATACAAAAAATGTATGGAGACATGATTAAAGCGTCTACTGGGCAAAAAAGGAGGGATAGATTTTCAATTGTTATGAAGTACTAAACTGGTCCCCGACTAATTACTACTTAATAATATAATACACATATTCTCCGTCCAGCTATGAGTTAAATAATATGACAGATTGGGTTCTATAGCCTTGGCTGGCAACCAGTCTACCGCAGGAAGCATTGACAACCTAATGCGGGATAAACATCTGCCCAGTCAGTCATGTTTCTTTCGAGACGTGATCGCTCAAAGCGTGTATCACGTATGGCACTTAACTGACTGACTGATTTGAGGCTCTAATCAATGCCATAGGGTTTAAGCAATTTACATCGCAGTAACTCGGCATTTTTCATCTACATACGAATAGCGAATCTCGGACTGTAGAATTTTCGAAGGCCTTTGACAGGATTTGGTATGCTGACATTTGACGCAAGTTTCGAGCACGAGAAATATTTTGTTTAATCGTTCCTAACAAATTGTGAAATAATGGTCGTGTTCAAGGGATTCGCTTCCAGATATTTTCATAGAAACACGGGAGTCCTTTAGGTCTCTATCCTTGGACATAATGTGTTTCTTATCTTCATGAATGATCTCCCAGATAATATCAGTTTCCAACTAAGTATTTATGCAGACGACATTACCGTTCTCTTCAGTCTCTATAGGAAATCCGAGATATCTGAGCAAGTAAAGCTTTAAAAAACTTCCCATTAGTGGTTATTTGTTGTAAAAATGGATTGTAAATTGTTTGATCTCCATAAACAAAACTGGTTTATGTAATTATAAGAGGGAAAGTTTTTTGTCTGCCATCAGCATGGTTGACGCTAAACTCACTGAGAGAAAAACAAGATGCCTTCTTGGCCACACGACACTGAGTGGAGCGAATATAACTTATCAATTACTTCATTTACTGTTTGTAGAATATTTTTATCGTTAGAATCGATCTAGCACTTTTTAAAATCTATTATGTCTGTGCATTGAATATTGTTGCCATATCTGGTTTCTCACTTCAATTTTACATACCTAGATACTAGACGAAATTCAAAGAAATACATGTACTGTAATCGATGTCAGTCATTTTCCGTTGATGTGATGTGCAGCTCTATGTCTTTTTTACAATATTTTCATAGTTACCTCGCTGACAAGCTTTAATGTCAGATGTATCGACTACATCCTCTTACGAATGCTACTTGATTTGTAATTAGGTCCCACCGTTTTACTGTTAAAATAACTAAAATTCCATTTCTACTCCAAATGCTTCTTTTCTCAGAGTTCCCGTCTTTGGAAGTCCCTTCTGATTTTTTGCTTCCCTGACAACTACAACCTCCAAAGATGAAAGGCAATGCAAATCGCCATTTTCTTTCTTATTTAACCTCGTTCATCTTTTGTCCTTTCCTCAATTCTCCTTGTTATCAGTACTAGTACTTGTGTGCTAGTGACATTTCCGCTTTGCCTGGAGTAAAACGATTTTTTACAAAATGTCTGATTAATATTGCTGTTTACTCCCTGTAGATATCGGCTCAGAAATCAGAGAACCGAGTTCCAGTTGAATTCGTTGCATTCACTTACGTACAAATACCCTTGGGAAATGTATGCATCTATTTCCTCTACCTCCAGTGATGGGTCAAAGAGCAGAAGAGATTAGAGTCTAATGCGTTTTTTTTTCAGCAGCCAGTCTACCGCAGAAAGTAATGTTAAACTACTACCGAGAAATCTGCTGCTCAGTCAATCCTGTCTCTTTCGAGATATGATCATCCAAACGTGTATCACGTATGGCACTTATCTGACTGACTGACTTGCAAATTGATTGTGAATATTTTAGTAAAGTATATTTTTAATTTTAAAGTTATATTGGGGCATAAGTTATAAATGAAAAATTGCAATTAATTTAATTTTAGAGAAAAATATTTTCGATGTTTTCATAAAACTGTCAATTTGCACAATAATAACCAAAGCAAGATATCTGGTTACCCAATGCTAGAAATGAAGGTACATTAGAATTGCGCTATTTTAGTTGGTTTTTCTATTACATCCAAAGAAAAGGTTAAAATTATTAAGAGGCAGAGAAGTTATATAGAGGAAAACAGAAAGAACAAAGTAGAATAAACAGATGAACAACCAATGTGCAATGAAAATCGGAAGACCCAATATCGAATTTCAGTTATATTCATCACATCCACTTACGCGGAAATACTCTTAGGCAAGGAATAAATCCACCTCTTCCCCTCAAGCTTTAGGGTAAATAACAATACAGAAAATATTAGATGAATTTACGGTTATTTAAAAAATGAAAGAGTGGTAGTTGGGGAATATACATGTAGGTGTGTCAATATTGTTCAATCAAAAATGTGAATTAGGTAACCATGAATTTCAGGATTTGGGTCGCGATGAAAGCAGAATGGGCTGATGTTATGACACGGCACTTTTTAATTTTGTCTGGATAAGATACATAATGGGACCATATATTACTTAAATGGGTAGACAATAATTTTTTAACAGCAGGTTAAATTTTAAGTTTTTTTTTATGATTTAATTTTGTACCACCTCATGTGTTAAAGGGGTTGGAATGTTTCAGTTAGAATTAGAATTAATAATTCTGGTTTTCTAAGGTACATTGTAGATATGAAAACGAAATCAGTATTGTGTGGGACATTTATTTTAGTGAAATATTTATTTTAAATTTTAAGTTATATTGAAGCATAAGTTATAAATGAACAATTGCAATTAATTTAATTTTAGAGAGAAATATATTCGATGTTTAAATAAAACCGTCAATTAATCTCTACGATTCAGTACTACTTTATTTTAAAGGAAACTTAAAATCAGCAGCTTTTCATTCGGGCACAGAGGTCAGATGTCATATAACGGTGTACAGATTCTTGTTTTTTCCATAATTTTCCATTTTACTTTGGGGGTTTTATTTGTATGTTTTAACTTGATTTTAAAATGATGTTTGGCTTCGGTAGGTGTAATGTTTGAAGGAAGATACATGCAAATACCAACACTGCTAGAAAGTTTTCTCAGGAGATCTAATGTAAACTTTTTTAATATTTAGGTTTTGATTTGATTATATACAACATTGGTATAAAATCAAATTTTTTGGATATAATTTTCTAATGGGAAATAGTTAAGATTTCGACAATTACATAAGTTTGTATTACTGATATTTTCACTATTCGGATAATTACTGTTACTCTGTTTTATGTGCTGATAACTTACCGAAGTTATCAACACATGACTCAATATTCATCTCATCTAAATATGCATGAAAAGCACCTGGAATCCGTTACTATTTAGAAAGTTTAAAATAGCATTCATGATTATGATGTATAATTTAAATTTTATCATTAAGGTATTTAATACTTTTTTTAATAGATTATTTGTACAAGTATAAATTAATTTAAGGGCATTTTTATTTAAAAATAATTTATAGTGTTATTACTAGGGAAATGTTTCTTAATTAAATTTAGGAACTTCAGCCCGAACGTGGTGCTACGCATTTGGTTAAAAGAGGATATGTAACAAATTATTTTTGTTTTCTTTTTTTCCTGTTATAGTCTTATTTTTTATATATTTGATATCATGGTTTTTATAGCCACGAATACTTCTAGCATTATTATAAAAATATGTATGTTTATAAAATATTTCTTCATACTCCTTCATTTTCTAAATAAAAATAACTTCATCTCATATTTTCTAAATAAATCATTTTCACCATTTATTTTTAAAATATCAACTGAGGAAGAACAATATTCTGATGAAACTTGAAAGTCTTTTGAAGTATTATAATTCTTTCATAAACCATTGTTATAACATATTTACAATCAAATATACATATATATATATATATATATATATATATATTTTACTGTGTTCATATCTATCTAGCTATCTATCTGTCTATCTAAGTCTGTTCATATATATCGATCTAAGTCTATTATCTATCTATCTATCTATCTATCTATCTATCTATCTATCTATCTCTTTTAATCTGCTCATATCTATATAATAAAACTTTAATGACAAAAATTATATATTAAGCTTTACTTTGTATAGGGCACAGTTTATAAAAGTAAATGCCTGAACATTTGTTTTTAATCTAACTGATCTTTCACTTCCTTAGATAGATAGATAGATAGATAGATAGATAGATAGATAGATAGATAGATAGATAGATAATGAACAGACCGGGATAGATAGATAGATAGATAGATAGATAGATAGATAGATAGATAGATAGATAGATAGATAGATAGATAGAGAGATA